>RJWK010025577.1:0-27599 GCA_004363435.1 Platanista minor | reverse complement strand
GCTAACGCCATGTGTCCTGTGGGGGCCCCTCCCGAGCTTATCCTGCCCCCCCCCCCACGGACAGCCTGTGCTGATTTCTTTCGTTACGATGATACCCTCTCAGATCTGTTCACCAGCGACACACATGACCTTGAGAGGAGAGGCAGGTGTCCTTCATCCCGGTGCCTAGCACACAGGAGGGACTCAGTACCTGTTTGCTGGATGCGTGGATGGATGGGTGGATAGGTGGATGGGTGGATGGGTGGGTGGATGGATTGGTGGATGGATGGGTGGGTGCATGTGTAGGTGGGTGGGTGGATGGGTGGACGGGCGGGTGGGTGGATGGATGAGTGGAGGGATGGATGGGTGGCTGGTTGGGTGGATGGGTGGATGGATGCATGGATGGATGGGTGGGTGCATGGGTAGATGGATGGACAGTCAAATGGAAAGGGGTCTTGAACACACCCAGCCTCCCTCCCAAGATAGCAGTGATCTTGACAACAAGGGTTCACGGAAGGTCAGCAGGATTGGAGACCTTGCCGCTCACTTCATGGAGGCACCAAAGCACTGAGTCACTTTCCACCGTCTTCAGGCCTCTGCCTGGAACCTCAGTGCTTTCTTGAGGCGGATACTCTGCTGTCAGGGGCTCTCGTCTCCTTGAGACCCTCGTTTATGTCGGCCAAACTGCCCTGAGCACCCAGCCCGTGGGCTGATGCCATACCAAGGCCTCTCCTCTGGGCACAGCAGCCTTTCCGTGCTTGGAGGTGGCTGTGTTCTGGTCGCCTGTGAGTCTGTTCCCCCACCTCCCTCACGGCAGGGACACCCACTCAGTGTCCCCCTGAAGTTTGGTGCCCAGTGCTTCAGGTGGCGCAGGGCCAGTGCAGGGCTGGGCGGGATCGTATGCTGAAGGGCTGCCGCGGGGCCTGGGCTGCTGGACCCAGATCATGCGGCCAAGGTCTTGGTGATGGCGGCCGGCCACCCCGTCAGTGCCCTGGAAGGCAGCCTGCACCCACACCTTCCCGCAGGCATGATCACGTGCTGCACGCGTGACAGTTAAATCAGCACGAAGCCTTTTCACCCTCTCCCCACAGCTCAGCCAGCACCGCGGTGCAGCTCATCAGCCAAGGGCCACCATCTGCCCTTAGCAGGGACCAGGATGCACTCTTAGTCTTACCCTTCCCATCTCGGGGCACGGACGTTGGGCTTACTGTCAGGGCCTCTGTGTCCTGTGTCACCCGGCCATTGGGTGTCCTCCCGACTTTGATATCTGCCCCCCAGTGTCACCGGCAGGGGCCACATGTGCCGTCCTCCAGCCCTTGGGACGCGGCCTGTCGGTCAGCAAGTCCACCTTTGGACTGTCCCATGCCTGCCCTGTGTTCTTCCTCGCTCCCAGGGCTGTTTTAGAAACGTGTACCCGCCGCCAGCTGGCACCAGCACGCGCTCCAGCGTTGCCCAGGCTTGGTTTGGGGAACCCCGTTAAAGAGGAGCAGAGGGTGAGCTTGCCGCCCGGCCCCGTGGATGCTCCGGGTCTGTTTTGGGTCCAGTCACGAATCTTGCGTCTGACGTTGGGCCCAGAATTAAAACCTGCTCCCCAGCTGGTCCTGGGACCTCCTCCCGGGTCTGTCCCAGCTCCCGCCGCCGCGGCCACACTCCTTGGTGTCCTAGCATGGGATTCCCCGAGACGCACAGGCCTCGGTGCGGAGCTGCTTTGGCGTCCGCTGCGAGACCAACGGGGCACATAGCCCCCTCCTCTGGGAAACGGCAGCGACGGGCCCCACCCGCCAGGCTGGCCCAGAGGCTGCATGGAACAACCCCTGTGAAGCGGTTCACGCAGCCCCCGAGCTGAAGCAGCCGGGTGGCCCTGCCTGTGTCCCGACCCCGCCACTGCCCATCCCCCAGCATGGGATCGTGGTCCTTCGGTGATTTCCATCCTACTCCTAAGCTGCCCTGTTTCCCAGAAGGGTTCACTGAGGCTCAGGAGCTTGGGGGACTCGCTCGAGGCCAAGCAGTTACAGCCAGAGGGGATTCGGGGAGGACATGCAGGCAGCCCGGCTCCAGGGACGCCACCGGTGTGGCTCCCCCTCGCCCTGGGTGCTCCCGCCCCGGGTCTCTGCTCCCTTATCCCTCGTGTGTGGAGCCCTTATCTTTCTCGCGTCACTTTCCCATTTCCTTTGAAATTTTGAATCTTCCCAGGTTCCCTTTGCACACACTTGTGATTTTTCAGTGAGAATTAAGAGGCTTCCCTTGAGTTGGAAGTAAAGGCAGTAAAACTTTCTGCGATGGTGAGCCAGCAGCATGCCGCAGACCACGGTGAAGGGGCCTGATGCCAGCTCACCCGGGCCAGGCGCCTGGTCTCTCTGTGGCCCTGGAGTGCAGGACTCAGCCCGGGTGTTTGTAGGCATGTGGGGGTCCCAGAGGCCACAGCGTGGTCTTCAGCAGGAGTGAGGTGGTCAGATGAGAAAGGTACCTGTTGAGCAGGTGGGGCGATGGAGGCCCTAAGAAGCTGCTAGCACAGACTGGCCGACAGGTGATGGCCAAGAGGATGGCTTCTTGTCCACCCTGCGCTCTGCAGGTCCCTATCGTGGCGCGTCCTCGTAAATGTGGGATGGAGCCCGGCACCCCTTTCTAGGGTGGGGCTTCTCGAACACATCTCCCCAGACTGACCCTGGGTGACCCCACCGGCCCTTGAATCAGCCTGGCCCAGGCTCCAGGAGCAGCCGTCTGGGAGCCTGGGCCAGGCTGCACAGAGCCCGGTCACCCTGGAGAGGGGTTGGGCCCTCGTGCTCAGCGTTGGACCCTCGGGCCTGCGGTTCTGGCGCCGCGGGCTTCTCCGGGGTTCGGGGTCGGCCCGACTCTTAGCGGCTCCTGTTTCATGTGCGTTTGCGTGAGCGGTCGGCCCTTCCCCGTGCGCTCGGTGGGCAGCCTGTCTGGCTCCCCACAAGCTGACCTCGGCCCCCCGCCCCCGACGCTGCAGAGGCCTGTGGGAGCAGGTCTGTGTACGACGGCCCAGAACGGGAGGAGTACTCCACGTTCATCATCGACGACCCCCAGGAGACCTACAAGACACTGAAGCAGGTCATCGCCGGGGTCGGGGCCCTGGAGCTGGAGCACGCCCAGCACAGAAGGGACAAGTTCAAGAGGACCAAGTACGGGAGCCAGTGAGTCCGGGGTCTTGGAGGTGTGGGGAGTCAGGGAGGGGCCGCCTTGGGCCGCCTGCCTGTGGGGCGCGGCGGGCCCCCTGTCTGGCTTCACCCCCAGGGCCCTCTGGACCGGGTCCCCGGAGGCACCTCCTGCCCCCGCCTCACGACCCGTGTGATTCTGAAATTAGGCTTCCATCGTGGGCCAGCAGCCCTGCCCCTGGGAAGCACCTTTTGCCTCTCCCGGCTGGCTCTGGACCGCCCCCCCGCTGCCCCCACGTCCTGGGAGGGAGGGGTCGGCCGCAGAGGGGCAGGCGCCGCCGGGCCACCCGCGCTCTGTGCCAGGGGCTGCAGCTCCGGCTCCGGGCAGGCAACCAAGCGGCACCCTCCTCCTGCTCGAAGGGTGTGGGTGACGAGAGCCTATGAGCACTTGGAGCCCACAGACCCGCGGCAGAGCCCACTCCGACACCTGAGGCAGGAGCCCTGCATGTGCCTAGCCCCCTGCCTGCTGGCTGCTTCCTTCCAGGGAAGACGTGGCTTGGGTCTGGGAAGGGAAGGGGGCTCTGGGAGAGACCCCAACTCTGGCCAGGCTGCGAGGGTGCCCAGCACCTCTGGGGACGCCAACTGTGTCTGCTGCCGGCTCCACAGACGTTCACATCACATTCTAGACCCTTTAACACCCTCTGTCAGAACCCACATCGACCGTCTAAAAACGCCTTTTCTTAAACACGGCAGAGCCTGTGACTCACAGCTGGCTGTGCCAGCGTCTGTCAGCTAACAGGGCACAGCACCACGGTGCTCACTCCAGGAGGTCACGGTCTCCCCACGCATGAACACACGTGCCCCACACGTTGAGGCCGGGGTCACGGGGTGTGCTTCCACAGGCAGTTTTGGGCTAACTTCTTCCTTTGCTCGTCCATACTTCTCATATTTATTACGATGAACCCGCATCACAAGCAAAGGTAGGAAAAGGTGATGACAACAACAAACACATGACAGGATGCTCAACATCACTAATCATTAGAGAACTGCGAATCAAAACTACAGTGAGGTATCACCTCACACCAGTCAGAATGGCCACCATCAAAAAATCTACAAACAGTAGCTGGAAAGGGTGTGGAGAAAAGGGAACGCTCTTGCACTGTAAATTGATAGAGCCACTATGGAGAACAGTATGGAGGTTCCCTAAAAAACTAAAAATAGAACTACCATATGACCCAGCAATCCCACTACTGGGCACATACCCTGAGAAAACCATAAATCAAAAAGAGTCGTGTACCACAATGTTCATTGCAGCACTATTTACAGTAGTGTACATGGAAGCAACCTTAGTGTCCATCGACAGATGAATGAATAAAGAAGATGTGGCACATATATACAATGGAATATTACTCAGCCGTGAAAAGAAATGAAATTGAGTTATTTGTAGTGAGGTGGATGGACCTAGAATCTGTCATACAGAGTGAAGTAAGTCAGAAAAACAAGTACCGTTTGCTAACACATACAGATGGAATCTAAGAAAAAATGAAATGTCGTGAAGAACCTAGGGGCAAGACGGGAATAAAGACACAGACCTACTAGAGAATGGACTTGAGGATACGGGGATGGGGAGGGGTAAGCTGTGATAAAGTGAGAGAGTGGCATGGACATCTATACCCTCCCAAATGTGAAATAGATGGCTAGTGGGCAGCAGCCACATAGCACAGGGAGATCAGCTCAGTGCTCTGTGACGGCCTAGAGGGGTGGGAGGGAGGGAAATGCAAGAGGGAGGGGCTATGGGGAGATATGTATACGTATAAGCTGACTCACTTTGTTATACAGCAGCAACTAACACACGATTGTAAAGCAATTATACCCCAATAAAAATAAAAAAAAAACCAACAGGCGATGGCAGTTCAGAGGCGCACCAGCCACAGGGCGGCCCATGCTCACGTTGCTCTCCCCACACCCCCGCAGGGAGCACCCCATCGGAGACAAGAGCTTCCAAAGCTACATCAGGCAGCAGTCTGAGACCCCCGCCCATTCCATGTGAAGCCCGCGGGACCCCCGTCCCAGGATGGTGCCCTGAGCTGCGCCGGGTGAGCCCGTGTCCAGGAAGGAGAGAACACCAGACCAGAGGGCAGCTCCTCAGCTTGCAAGCCGACAGGGGTCGAGCTTGTGAACTTCTGAGGCTCCCGGGCCATTTCCGGGTGGCTGTGCACTTGATCGCGCCAGTGGCAGGCCACCTGAGCTGGCCTTTCGGGAACAGGGCGCCAGCGACGCCACAGCCTGCGGAGCGTGTGCCCTGTGCCGCGTGCACGTTTGTCCCTGCTGCTCTGTGGCGCCCGCACTGTGGAGCCTTCCGGCGCTTCCGTCGAACATTCTGCTTCGACTCGGCGGGGATGTTGTGAGCGTTATTCTTTTCCTATGAGCCAGCTGTCCGGGCAGCCGCCAGCACGAGGCCTCCTGGTTTCAGCTTTGGACGTTTGTATCGGTCCTGGCCAGAGGGTCGGAACCGCACGGAGATCCCAGTTTGAGGATGCCCTCGCTCTTTGAGGACACGGGGTCCTTTTGCAGAGAGATTTCCTAGGGGTCCCAGCCTTCATTCCCGAGGCGGGAGTCCCCCTGCCTGCTGCTGATACGCGTCCACGCAGCCGCCACGTCAAGCAAAGTTGTGTTGTTTGCTGTCAGTGGGGCTAAAAGTAGAATCCACGTCTGCCACCCTGGTGGGAGTTTGGGGAAGGTTGTAAAAATAGAAACGTGCATTATTTTCAAGCTGTTTTTCTTAATGTTTTTAAAGGACTGTTTTTAATTAGCTCTTTGATATAAAGTAACTCAGAACATCCAGGCCTCTACGTGCCTCCAGAGGACAGAAAAGGGAGTGGTTGTGTCTCATGGCAGCCAAGTAAAGGTCCCCGAGAGAGAACAGGGAGGGAAGCCGGGAGAAACCTGGGCCAGCGCTGGGAGGCTCCGGAGCGGACGCCGGACCAGGGGCAGTGCTCGCCGTCTCTGAGGCCCTGGGGGCTGCCAGGGCTGCTGTTCTTTTGGGGTTGGGGGTCCTGACGAGCTTCTGCTGACTCCCCCAAAAGCCTCGGCTGCAGCCTGGCTTTGGAAAGGCCCCTTCAGACCCATAGGACCAGCTGCCACGTGCCCGTCTGTCATTCAGACTCGAGATCTAGATGGCAGCAACATTGCCTGTTGTCACAAAAATGGTGGAGGAAATGTTGCGCAGAAAGGAAGCAGCTCCGTATACGCAGCTATTAGGCTGCTCCAAACTGCAGTTTTTAATATGGGTTTGTAATTTAAGGTTTCTGTTTATAAGATACTAATGATTTGTGATGTATTTTACTGGCCAATTAAAACAGACCTTTTATTCTTTCTGAGACTGATTTGGTTTCACATGAGCACCCACTGATAATGCACACGTGGAGATGGGGGTGTGTGGTGGAGTGGGGCAGGAGGGAGCTGGACGACATACCTGTGATGACCGGTGGGGTCCCCCTGATGACAGGCACGGTCCCTCTGATGATAGTGTCCCCCTGACGATAAGACAGGTCCCCCTTACAACAAGTGTGATCCCCCTGATGACAGGTGAGGTCCTCTATGACAGGTGAGGTCCCCCTAGCAACAGGTGTGGTTCCCCCTAGCGACAGGTGTGATCCCCCTGACAACAGGTGTGGTACCCATGGTGACAGGTGAGGTCCCCCTAGCAACAGGTGTGATCACCCTGACGATAGGTGAGGTCCCTTTGACGACATGTGGGATCCACCTGACAACAGGTTTGGTCCCCTGACAACAGGTAAGATTCCCCTGACGACAGGTGGGGTTCCCCTAACGACAGGTGAGGTCCCTCTGATGACAGGTGTGATCCCCCTGATGACAGCTGTGGTCCCCCGATGACAGGTGAGGTCCCTCAGACAACAGGTGAGGTCCCTTTGATAACAGGTGGGATCCGCCTGATGAGAGGTGAGGTCCCTCTATGACAGGTGAGGTCCCCCTAACGACAGGTGAGTTCCCTCTAACAACAGGTGTGGTACCCCTGAGGACAGGAGGTGTCCATTTGACAACAGGTGGGATCCCCTGATGACAGATGAGGCCCCTCTGATGACACATGAGGTCCCCCTTAATGACAGGTGGGGTCCCCGTGATGACAGGTGAGGTGCTTCTGATGACAGCTGTGGTCCCTCTGGCAACAGGTGGGGTCCTCCTGATGACAAGTATGGTCCCCTGACAGCAGGTGAGATGACTTTGATGACAGGTGAGGTCCCTGTGATGATAGGTGAGGCCCCCCCAGGATGACAAGTGAGGCTCCTTGAATGACAGGTGAGGTCCCTCTGGTGACAGGTGAGGTCCAGTTGTGGGGCTTTGGGTTGTGCTGGAAACCACAATGCTTCTGGGATGGAAAGGTGTGGAGTGGGGCCCTGTCAGGGCCATGGGGACCTCAGGGTGGACAGAGATGGCGTCAAGCTCAAGGAGGGTGGGAAAGGGAGGGTCCCTCATGTCTCCGAGGACTCAGCAGCGGGGTGTGTGCTCCAGGGCCAGACACAGGTCAGTGTCCCGAGGGAGGGGGAACGGGAGGCTGGTGGCCTGCGGGGAGACAGAGGGAGCTCAGTGCCGTTGAGTAGATATGGCTGCTCCCCGTTCGAAAGGGGGAGGGGAGGAGCTGGATGCACATATGGGGGACCTGCCCCGCCCCCCGGGGAAAAATGCCTCTTCTCATCTCCTTTTTCCTGTCTTTTCTCCATTTGGTTTCCACTCAGTTGCCTTTTTAATTCCAGCCCGGTCGGTCGCCTGGTATGAGAGGGTCATGGGGGGAGGGCGGTGGGACCTGCTCTGGGGAAGCCGGGTCAGGCCTTCAGGGGTGCCGCAGCCCTGAACCGAGGACAGTGGTGATGAGCCTCCTTCCCAGGTGCACGTGGAATTGGGGAAGAAAATGCTGTTCTGCTGCTCTCCGGCTCCTCCTGTCTGCTCTGGATGGGGGCCAAGAGGTTCAGATGCCCCGAACACGAGCGTCCACGGCAGGGCCGCAGGGCGGCTCCCAGGGGCCTGGGCAGCTCAGATTCACACGCAGGACCAGGCCCAGCAGAGAGAGTTGGGGGGGGCAGGTAACGAGCTCTGCCCACGTTGGGGTACGTGGGAGGACTGAAAAGAGAAAACCTGGGAGAAAGAGGACCCAAAGCCCCACTCCTAGAACCCCAATCTTTTGCGACCCCAATCTGTGCCCACTGACTTTCTCCAGACCACCTGTTACCTCAAGAGGGAGCTGGTTCAGCTGCCCACCGTCCTGGCTTCATCCGTCTCCCCCTGAGGCACAGAGCCTCTGAGCAGCATCCACGGTGGCACCTGCACCGGCCCCTGGCTGGCAGACCGGAGGCCTCCTGGGAGCTAAGATGCTGTGAGCTTGTTTAGGGAATGGAAGTGCACGTGGAAAAAGGGAGTTAGTCACTTTCACTTCATTCTGAACATTTATGACACACCTAGTGCTGTTGGCTGGGTGCTCAGGAAACACCTGCTATGATTTGTCCCCCGTGGTCCCAGAGGAGAAGAAAAAATTGTGTTGAATAGATTATCAGAAACTTTCTGTTAGGCTGTGTTATAGGCTGAACTGTGTCACCCCAAAATTCATGTGTGAAGTCCTAGTCCCCAAGACCTCAGAAAGTGACTGCCTTTGGAGATGGGCCTTTAAAGAGGTGATTAAGGTTACATGAGGTCCCTAGGGTGGCCCTGATCCAGTCTCACTGCTGTCCTTTTAAGAAGAGGAGGTCAGGACACAGACACGCACAGAGGACGACCCCGTGAGGACACAGGGAGGAGACGGGCATCTACACGCCAAGGAGAGAAGCCTCAGGAGGCCAGCCCTGCCCACGCCTGGACCTCAGACCTCCGGGCTCCTGACCCAGAAAGCGAATGTCTACTGTGGAAGCTGCCCGAGCGAGCCTTTGGTCACGGCAGTGTCAGCAAACAGCTCGACTGAAAATGCAGAGAAGGGTTTCCTCGGCACAGTTCAGAGGTACCTGTTCGCAGACGGCTGCCCTCCGAAGCTGCGTTTGCATGAATGTCCCCTCGTCTGGAGCGGGGAGGACACAGGACGCCACCCAGGGCCCAGGCCGCCAAGTGGAGTCACCGCCGTACCTCCGAGTCCTTCGTCCGTGCTAGGAATCGAGAGATTCGCCTGAAGGCTCAGCAGACCCAACACCAGAAGCACCTGCAGAGCCGCATGAAGGCCCCCGGCCACCTGGCCCTTTGCCGTCTCTGCTGAGAGGCCGGAGGCCCTGGGAGGAGGCCGCTCTGACCTAGGGCCGCGGGAAGGGCCAGCAGGCTGGCCTCTGCCTCTGCAGTGATGTCACAGGGGCCACCTAGCAGCGGGGCCCGGGCACACAAGGGCAGCTCCCCGTGGGGGGGGCGGAAGGCACGCGCTCCGTCTGAGGGCTGCGTGAGAGCCGGCATCCTTATTCCTTCCCGTGGCCTGAAGGCGGGGAGGATGGAGAAGGGCACCACAGCCGCACACAGGAGGCACCAGCTGGGCCCCGGGGCCCCTCCCTCGGCCGTGAGCCCCGGACACCTCAAGGCAGCCAGTGGGATGGCTGAGCTCCAGAGGAGCCGGGGTGTGGGCGGCCTGCACCAGAAGGAGGACCCCCCCCAGCTGCGTCAAGACGCTGTGCAAGAAGCTAGGTAGGGCTGGGGGCGGGGCGGGGCAGACGGCTCTCCCTGGGCCAGCGAGGGCCACACACCCACCCCCGCCCCGGACCCACTGCCCCTGCCTAAGGTCCTAAAGGTCAGGGTGGGCCGTGTCGGGCACTGAGGTCTGAGGGGGCAGAGCCAGCCTGGGACTGTGTGGGGACATCCTGGGGGCCAGCCTGGGGCTGCAGGGGGGCAGCGGGAAGCTCTATCGAGGACAGGAGGAGGGGGTGAGGACAGACAGAGACCTGGGCCCCGTGGCCTGTGAAGGCACTGGGGACATTGGGAAGACCATTGGCACGTGAGGGCCAGCAAGGGAAGTGTCTCAGGTTTATGAGGAGGCCCTGGGGTGAGCCCCAATCCCGCTGCCAGAGCCAGGGCCCTCACGGCCAGGGGCAGCAGTGAACCCACAGGGCTGGGGGCCGCCCGTCTGCTCGGCACTAATGTGGCCTTTACATTGTAAAGTGTGCACATTTATACCTTGTGTCAGCCACGTGTCCCATTCCGGCATGTTTCTAACCCTGCAAGCGGGCCATGGTGTGGCCGTAGTGGGGACGGGTGCCCGAAACGCCCTGGTCCTTACGTGGACCTCCCCCTGGAAGGTCAGCGGGCCCGAGGTGGCGGAGAGACGGGGTGACTGCCAGTCGTCGGCAGGACCCCAGCAGTTGTGGTTCACACCAGCAAGTGCCCTTTGCAGGGACTGTCGTGTAGGAAGTCTAAATGACTCTGTTAGGAAACAAAACACAGTAAGCGGGAAATGCGGTTTGCTTGTTCAAGCCCTAGGAGCTATTTGAAGAGGTCATTGTATAAAAATATTTGTTCTTCTCTCAGCTTAAAAATCCGAAGTGTGTTATCTCTGGAGGAGGAGGGGAAGGGGGAGCCGGCAGTCACAGCACAGGGGCCGCTGCATCTCCACTACCTGCGACGGTTAAAAATCCGAGCACAGCCGCTCCTCCTCGAGGGCCGAGCTCCCCAGAGAGGAAACCAACCTATAACCTGCTCAGGAAATACTGCAAGTGGTCATAGTGTGTCCCCAGTAGTGCCGGCCACGGACCTTCCCACCCAGCACCGCCGGGTTTGCCGAGGCAGGATGGATGGCAGGGGCGCACGAGCGCCGCACTGTCCAGCCCCCGCGCACACACCCGCCCCAGGCGCCAGGCCCGGTGGAGCTCCCGGACAGCGTGGAGGGGATGAGCCACGCGGAGCACTGCTCGCTGTCCACGTGGTAAAATGAGTCGAGGTGCGGCCTCCCGAGTGAGTGCAGGGCCTGGGCGCTCACACTTGGAAGCAAGGCTGGTGCCGCCGGGCCCGCGGGTGCCAAGGTGACGTGGACGCAGGAGGCGGGGCCGAGCGCCTCTGGGACACACCCCCCCAGCCGGGCGGGAGACGAGTCCGCGCACGGAGGGGCCGCGCGAACTCGCGGACCCACGGCTGAGCTCGCGCCCGGGCCCTGAGCCTTTGGCTGGGACGCCGTACCGCAGCCGCCGGCCTCACTGCCGCAGAGCCTCCGGGCCAGGCGCCCCAACGACGCCCCCCTGCAGGGGTGCGTCCAGGGCAAGGAGGGGGCTGAAATCCGCAAGCTGGAGGCAGCTCTGGGTCGCGAAGGGAGCGAGGGGCGCCCGGGCTGCGAGGTGGCGTCAGGCCGGTCGTGCAGGGGGTTCACGCCGGTGTCGGCCCCGCCCCGGCCCGCGCCTGTCCCGCCCTCCGCTCCCACCGGCCCGAACCCCGACTTCCGGGGGCGGCTCGCGGTCCAGACAGTGACCTGTACGTGGTTGGGCGATCACTTAGAGGCCAGCTGAAGAAAGGCAGCAAAGGAAATAGGCTCTTCGCGTGCGGGGGCAGAGCTTCTGCCCGGCCTGCTGCTCCTCCCACGAGCCACGCACGAGGCCCAGCCGGAGCAGTGCCCTCGCGCCCCGCCTGGAGCCTTACCTGCTGTGCCCTGCAGGCGCGCCCAGAACCCCGAAAAACGCAGGGCCTTTCTTAGAAAGCGGACGAAGGGGGAACCCACGAACACACTGATATTTTTACTTTACGATAACGAGGCACTGGGGACAGGTGTGAGTTTCTCATTCCACAGCTGCTTTGGAGCAAAGAAAAACCAGGCTCTCTTTTTACTGAGTCTTTCCTTCCTGCCAAATACACGGCACAGGAAGGAGCAGGTTTGAAGATTTATCTGGGGCAGCCCTGTGTCTTCTAAAAACGGACACACTTGCACACATGCACAGACATGCACAGGCACACACGTGTGCACACGGGCTAGGGGCTGCTGACGATTTTCCGGAAGCAGCCCACTGTAGATCCCTGCCAAAAAACCACTGAGCCGAACCGTCCGGGCCCTTCCATCTGAGGTCGACGCAGCGCCTTTCCCGCTGAGAGCCGCCAAGTTCTGAAATATTCTCTGAAGACCCAAGGTCGCCCCACCCTTGGCCTCCAGGGCTTTGTTTCCAGGTGGTCAGGGCCGGCCTGGGGATGGCAGCACAGCCGCAGGTCAGCAGATGTCCCGGAGCCCGTGTGTGTACCGTGGATTGAGGAGGACGCACAGCACCTAGTTCTCACCCACAGGGAACTCAGACCAGAGACGAGGAAAGTGCGCGGACAACCCGGCCCAGGGCCGGTGCCGAGTGCCAGGGAGAATGGGCGTGACGGAAAGCTCCCTCCAAGGAAGGTTGCTTAACACTGGGCAGGGGCCCCAGGTCCCCGTGAAGGATGGCGCTGGAGGATGGCAGGGGTCGGGGGACACGGTCCAGGGGAGGGACAGCATGCAAGACAGCGAGGACCAGCAACAAAGCAGGAACAGAAAGCAGGGCACCTGCAGGAGCCGGGCCCTCACCCCCTCTGTCCGGCAGGTATCCCCGGCCCCGAGGCCTGTGAGCTGAAAGGATCCCGAGTAGCTGATCTGGCCACCAAATTCTGTAGGAAATCCTCCGGGATGGCGGCTTGCAGAGGCATCCTGTTGGGTCCCCAGTCAAAAACATTATTTAAAGCTTGGAGTTTCCCTGGGGCGGTGTTTTCATCGGGGTCAGGGGTCCAGGCTGTGTGTCAGGCTGGGGGGTGGAAACCAGGCCGCTCTGGGGAGAGTCTGGAGCAGCTACGGGGACCGTCATCTCAGTCATCTTGGGCTCAGAGGTGACTGCACAGAAACGGGACCTGGAGCGTCTGCGACCTCGAGACCCCTCCCTTGGGTGCTTTCTCTGAGGTCCCCAAGGGGGTAGGAAACCCCCTTGAGGTCTGCGACCTCCAAGAAGCAGAAGCCTGCGTTTCACCAGGAAACCCCGGTGTCTTGCTCAGAGCTCACAGCTCACGAGGCTCACGCTGTCTCGCCGAGGTCACCAAAATGCAGCTTCCCCGAAATTGTTTACTGACAACCGCTCCATGCATGAGGCCGGGGCTGGATCCTGTGCCCCTTTCTCCTCACCGGACAAAGACCTTTCCCAGCCAGAGGACTCCGACCACCGGCAACGCCCCTCAGAGGAGCCAGAAAGAGCGTCCTGGAAGGGATGGTGTGGCTCAGATCTCGCCTCCAGGGCTGGGTCGCCCTCTCCACTGGCCACAGGCTGAGGCCCCCCACCCCTGCCGGCCCTCGGCTCCTGCTGCTTCCAACCCCACCTGCTGCCACCAGGAGGATGCAAGGGGTCCCTGCGCCTGGCACAGTGACAGTAGAGGCAACGCCAAGGCCTCCCGCCGCATGCCATGGAGCGGGCAGAGGCCCTGCGGGGACCCTGTGGGGGGCAGGGGGACTTCGACGCCCTGCACCGGCCTGCAGAGTGCTGATATGAAGAGTCGGGGCAGGCGGCTCCTGGGCCGGGGATGCACGAGAATGCCGGTCAGAACTGGGGCGGCAGCGCCCGCACCCTGGAGGTGGCCCATCAGCATCCTCGCAGGCTGACGACAGACCCGCTGCTTCCTCCTCAGAGCCTGAAGATCAGGGGAAGGACCTCAGAAGCGATGCGGAAGATGCCCGCTGGTGAGTGGCCTTGGTCCAGCGGAGGCAGCTGTGCAGAGACGTGGGGAGGATACGGCAGGCCAGGGTGGGAGTGGGCGCCAGGGTCAAGACCTGGGGCGGGGGGGGGGGGGGGGGGGGGGGGGGGGGGGGGGGGGGGGGGGGGGGGGGGGGGGGGGGGGTGGTGGCCCGAGGGAGGCCAGGGCGTCCGGAGAAGACCTCGAGGCTCAGACGGGAGGGTCGGGGGCTGGCGACCCAGGGGGGCTCGCAGGGCCTCAAGCAGCCCCCCACCGGCATCCCCCCGGCCCTGCATCTTGGGGCCGGCGCCTATCGCTGCAGACCTTCCCCCTCGGATCCCCGGGCAGAAGGCATCTTGCCCGAGAGCCTGCCGGGGCTGCCGGCGTCCCTCGTGTTGGGGCAGGTCGGGGTGATGGCTCCTCAGGGAGGTCAGCTTAGCAGCCCTGCCGCACCCTTCTCTGCTCTGCCCACCTCTCTACCCGGGTCTGCCTCACCCACGGCCTGCCAGCCCCGCCCTGCTGACCCAGGGGCGCCAGTGCCCAGGGGGGAGGCAGGTGTCGTCTCCAAAGCCCTGCTTGCACCCGCTGCAGCCAGGCAAGCCCGGAGGAGCAACGCCAGGACGCCGCGGGGCAGGTGCAGGGGCACTGGAAGGGGGCGGAGCCCGAGGCCAGCGGCCAGGAGGAGCCAAACAGCAGCGAGAGCGCAGACAAGCGCACCCTGGAGGCCAAGGTCAGGCCATGGTCCTTTAACGTGCACGCGCTGCCGGCCCTGCGCGTTGGAGTCCCGCCTCTGTTTATCCGTTTGGTGTCTTCTTATAGGAAGGGGAGCCAGAGTCCGTACAGCACAGCTGGGTGACCGTCTGGAAAAAGAGGCAAGAGCTTTTCACGTTAGTAACAGAAGTCAGAAGGGGAGGCCTGTCAGGCACAGTCCTGCCGAGGACACGCGGGCTGGACCAGGCCCTGCCTGAGCTGCCTCGGCGCCCAGTCTGTGCTCCTGGCTGGCGCCGGGGCACCTTAACCCCAGCTCGCCAAACAGCACAGCTGCTGAGGGAGCGGGGGCCCCGACAGGAGGTGACCCTCAGCTTGCCCTTGTCAGGGCGCCCCAGCCCCGGCCCGCCGCAGCCCGGGGGCAGCAGCGCTCACAGGACCCTGAACGAGAGAGGCTTTCCTTCCTGATCCGCGTGCGGGGGGTGGAGGGGAGCTGGGCTTGGCCTGCGTCCAGGGCCCCTGGGGTCCCCTCCACTCCCCAAAGCACTTCTCCCAGTGTTAACTAAACTGCTACCACTGGCCGCAGCCGAGGTGCCTGGTCAGAGACCTGGGGGCCGCTGCACCTGAGCCCCCCAGGCCTTCCCAGCTCACTGTGTGTCTCTGCAGCTCGGGCAGCGGGGCAGGGCGTCTGCAGAGGCAGAGCTCAGGCGCTGCCCAGGTGAGCAGGCCTGCAGTGGGCCTGGCGGGTCCACCCAGCTCTGGGCATCGGTGGCCCTGTTTCTCAGGGGGCAAAGCTGGGGGAGACCCTCTGAGTTCTCAGGGACCTGATGGGAGGGGAGCAGGGAGGGTTGGGAGGCCACATCCCTCCTCTCCCTCTGCTAGACGACACCTTACCAACCACACTGTCAGCAGGTCCCACCACACACGGCCAGTGTCTGGTGGGCTCAGTGTAATGCCCAGACTCTGGCCACCACTGGCCCAGAGCCCACACTCCCTCCCAGGAATCTGCGTGCCTCCCTGGCTCACCCAAGCCCATCATCCACGCCTCTTTGGTTTCCACCCACAGAATCCATCTGTGTTTGTGGAGGTTGATCTGGGAGACCGAGCAGAGGAGGTAAAAACCCAAAGTTGACAAAGCCAGACCACCCACCGGGCAATGCCTTGCTTGGAGCCGTGCGGCACTCCCAGGAGCTTGCCCGTGGCATGGGTGTGCTGGAGGCTGAGACAGAGATGGTGCCCCGGGATTTGGAGACTGGCCAGGGGACCAGAGAGCACCTCGCTTCCTTCTCATTTTCCCTCATGCCAACCCACACACATTCCTGCACCTCCATAGATTCCAGGGCCTGGGTCAACCCTCGAGGTACCCAAGGGCCCTGAGAACCTCTTGTGAGATTGTGATGGGGTGGTGAAAGGGCACAAGCTGAGGAGCTGGGAGACCCGGCCTCCACAGCTCTCCAGTGAATGCTCAAACAAGTCACCATACCTCTCCATGCCTCAGTTTTCTCATCTGCAAAATGGGGATCTTAGTAGCACCCACAGCCCAGTGTTGTTTTGTGACACCCTCAGAACATTGCCTGGTACCCAGAAAGTCCCAGCATTAGATATCATCTTCACCGCCTACACCACCACCACCATCATCACTATCTTCATCACCATCAACATCATCAAAACCACCACCCCAATCATCATCTCCATCGCCATCAGCATCACTATCCCCATAATCTTCATCACTATCGCCATCACCTACACCACCACGGTCATCATCACTATCATCACCACCTTCATCACATCTTCACCAGCATCATCACCATCATTATTACATCATCACATCACCACCATTATCATCACCATCATCACGTCTTCACCATCATCATCACCACTGTCACCACCTACACCACCATCACCATCATCATCACCATTTTCTGTAAAAGGAAGTGATTAACCCCATGGCCTGATTGGGCCTTTCCAACACAAATATTCGCCATTTCTCTGCTATAGTGAGCAGCCACCTCTTTGGAAGTTTTTTGAAATTCTCTCCCGGCAAATGTAAGCCCCTACCTGGGGGTTGCTTTTTTCCAGATTGCACCTTCTATATCTGCCCTCAGAACACGCTGTACGATGAAGAGAGCTGGTTATTGACTGCCTCCACACACAAGGCTACCACGGGGGCACCACAGGCTTCAAGGACTCAAGAAGAATCAGTCACGGGCAGAGCTGGGACTTAGGGCCCAGGTCTTCTGACCTACAGTCCAGAGGTCATGGTAGCTCACATCAAGAGCACAGTTCCTTGGTCAGGGTCCCCTAGTTAGAAATCCCCACTTGACAGTGCCCCGTCTCGTGGGAGGATGCTCAGTGCAGTCTCCACGCCCCATCTCGTCCTTGGGCAGGATCAGCAGGTCTGGCCTTGGTCCCTGTCATGACCCCCTCGCCTGTCCCCTCAACTACTCCCACCACATCCCACAGGTGATCACATGTGCCGTGAAAGAAGAGGAGCAGTCCCAGATAGACATGGGGGATTTTTCAGAGGACAAGTGAGTGAGGGGTTCACACTCGGGAAGGTGGGAGGCTTCTCCTCCATCAGGGTTTCTGGTGGGCAGAGCGAGCCCCGGGCTTCCGATTCCTCCTGGGCACACGCGGAGACCCAGCCATTTACTGCAGCTGGAGGGGTGAGGCAGGATCCCCGTGAGTCCCACCTCACCCCTAGCTAGACCCCTCTCCCATCCTGTCAGCCAACAAAAGGGCCAGAGTAGGAGGGAGGGAAAGGTGGGAGGAGGTGAGAGTGGGCGGGTCTCCTCTCTGGGCAGCTCGGGGTTTTGGCTGCCGAGGTCGCAGCCCTTGGTCCCGCAGGCAGTGGGGGCACCCGGCACACGTGGCTGCTGGCTCACTCAGCAGGGCAGAGCGACCTGGGGGTTGGGGGCGGGAGACGTTTGTCCTGACCGCCTCCACCCTATGCGTAGAGACTGTGAGGCTGCGAGCCGCCTGGGAGCAGGTGAGACGCTCGCCCAGGGCCGTGGATCTATGGTATTTTAAACAATACAGAAACACAAAGGAGAAAATAGCAATTATCCACTTTCCACCACTCTGAATTAACAACCACATTAATGTCTTGGCTAATTTGCTTGCACGGTTTTTAAAAGAAAAATTTCTCCATTTACTTTGTAAAACTGATACACGGTCATTTAAAATAAACGAAACAATGTGAGAGAGCACCACACAGAGGAAAACTTTTAAATCTGCAAGTGCCACCTCTCGGAAACAGTGGGGACTTCATGGGAGCACGTGGCCCCAAAGGAAGACCGGGAGCAGAGGCCGGACCTCGGGAGAACAGACCCTTCTTCGGGCCATTTTCCCGGGTTGCCGGCTGTGAATGTTTATAGCATTACAGCCGTTTGTTTATTTGGCAGCTGCTGTTACTGCCTTTCCCCAGGTTATGTGTTTTGGGGGAGAGCGTTCCTGTTAGGAAGTGTCACCCCACGTCTCTCCTGATCTCTGCTCACAGAGCCGGCCTTGTGGCTTTCACCAAGATGTCAGGACTGCCCGGCACACTCCCAAATCTATGCTTGGGGAATTCCCTGGTAGTCCAGTGGTTAGGTATCCGCGCTTTCACTGCCAAAGACTCAGGTTCAGTCCCTGGTTGGGGAACTAAGATCCTGCAAGCTGCGTGGCATGGCCCCAAATAATTTTTTTTTAATTTAAAAATTAAAAAAAAAAAAATTAAACCAAATCTATACTTGACATGGGAAGGTCTTTCCTAAGCAGACGTCTGTTTTTCTCATCAATTCTTGATGGACGTGCTGATGGATTCGGCCACACCGGACGCAGCCTGGCAGCTACTTTTCTGCCCCAGGCCAGGCGGGCCCAGGCCCACCCTCTCGGCCTCTTGGTCTGGCTCCCCACCCCCCGTGCTCAGTTGCCCCAGAGAACCTGCAGACGGGCCGTGCCCAGGAACCAAGCCTCAGCTGCTGGAGGCTGCTTGGCCAGCAGGACAGGGTCTGCTCCACAGGGGCCTGGCCTGGACATTTGCCGGGTGGGGCCACCCGTCTGCCCTGCTCACCTGCAGCCTCAGTTTCCCTCAGAGCTAAGCCGCCTCTATCCAGCCAGCCCCCTAGGGCACCCAGGCACTAGCAGCCCGTTAGCCACCCGCTGCAGGGCTTTGGCACCGAGCCGTGGAGGTCCCTGCGAAGGGAAGGGGGCCACCTCGTCCCAGAGCCTCGGTTGGAAGCGGAACCCCCAGAGCCCACGCACAGGGACAGGCACAGGCTGCGATGCTCGGGAAACGCTGGGCTGGGCACCGTCCACCTGCAACGCCTCTTCGCAGCGGGCAGTAGAGGGAGGGCGGCTCGGCTCCGCTGACCTCCAAGGTCTGCTGTGCTCAAGGGGTCACTCCTGGGCTGGAGACACAGGGGTGGCGATGGAAGGGCAAAGCCTGGCTCTGCGCCAGCCAGGAGCCCCCCTGGCCTTGGCAGGATGGGGTGGGGGCAGCTCTCTCTCCCGCCCACCCCACCCCACTCCGCCTCCAGGAGCGGGACCAGCTGGGTGTGCTGCATCCCGTACTCCACCAGGAAGGAGGCGGAGGAGAGCCCCTGGCAGCCGGGAGAGGGTAGCTCCCGCTCAGAGACGGGCCGGGGCCGAAGCGGGCGCCTGGAGGGGCAGGAAGTAGAAAGGGGGCGGGGGCCAGGCCGGGAGGGGCGAGGGACAAAGCCAGCGGCCCTGAGAGACGCCACGCAGATCTGGTGCCGTGACCACCCCACGTGTGACATCCCCACCACCGCGAAGTGATGACGCCACCTTTAAAAAGGGCTCAGTAAAGCGCGAACGGAAGACGTCCCTCTCCAGGGGCCCCGTCCCTTCTTTCCACGCACCCTGTCCCGTGAAATGTACGTTAGGCGGGAGATGCAGCTCAGGGATGGACGGCACGGATGGCAGCACCTCCCAGGTCAGTGGTCGCGCAGCCCCGCACTCAGCCCCAACGAGGGCTGCCACCAGGGCACGGTGGGACCCCAGGCGTTGGTCCCCAAGCACCGGGGGCGGGCGTCCTTGCAGCTGGGACTGGGAGCCCCGAGGGCCACGTGGAGGAGCTGAAGCCGCAGGGAGGTGCTGCCTGCGGGAGCGGGGAGGGACGTCAGGAGTCAGGGAGCCACACCAGGGAGACCCGACGGGCTTCGAGGCTCCTCTGTTCAACCAGCTGAGGCTCAGCAGCCTGTCCCAGGCCATTCCTGTGGTTCAGCCCAAGACTAAGGACGCGGTGGCCCACGGGTCCCCAGCAGCAGGTACACTTGCGCATTCTCACCAGGCACACCCTCCTGAGCAAGTGCCCCCTGTCCCTGCCCGCTGGGTGGCAGCTCCTGGCTCTGGCACCTGGCCACCGAGTAGGGCACCGAGAGGAGCTACTGGAGAATCTGCTGGAGGAGGCTGTCTGGGCTGGAGTCATTTTACTGGTCCCTCTGCTCCCGGGGCTCAGCCACAACAGTCCAGAAGGGTGACCGGCCCCCAGCCTGCCCTCGCCCTTGGTCTGTCCATGTCCACCTCTGGCCACCGCGGACAGCTGGCCTTGTTCAGAGCCACGTGCCACCTGTCACACCATGGAGGGGCCCCGGGGGGGCAGGGCGGCCTCACACGTGTGTACAACCCGGCTGGCTTGGCGATGACCTTTCACCTCCCGTGTCGGCTGGGGTGCTGCGGGGAGCTGGTCCGGGCGGCGCCGTGGGAACCTGCAGGGCCGGCCGCAGGTGTGGAGGTGGCGGCTCCTGTCTCCTGCCCACGGGCCAAGCTTCAGCCTGGAGGGTGGATGCAGCCCTGGGGGCCTCCGCTCTGGCGCCCCCAGGCCCGCTGAGGCCCATAGAGCGGGCGCTACCCGTGGAGCCCGACCACAGCCCTGTCACCCACCTCTGCATCCTGCCAGGGAGCACGCCAGTCACAGGGGTGACGAGGGCGTGACACGGGCCTTGCGGATTTAAAAAGAGCCGACGACCTGGAGGGAAGCTGTAAGAACCATTAGCTCACCGCTGGCGACTCAGTGCACTCACGTCAGACCGGGAGGGAAGCCGGAGTCTCCCGCCTGAGCCGCCCTGGTGGCCATCGGAGCTGCTTCCGCCCGTCGCGGTGCTTGGAGCTCGGCTGGAGCCAGCCTGGCCTTTGTGGTCTGCAAGTAGAAGATGGGTGTCTACATTTAGGGAGGGTTGCCCCCCAGCCTCCCCCTGCTCAGAGGCCCCGGTCCTCAGGGTCCCCCGACTCAGCCTGCAGGGGTGCCTATGCAAGCTCACCAGAGGCTGGGACCCCTGTCGCCTGACCCAGCTTCCTCCCCCGTCCCCGCTGGCCCCCCAGCTACTCAGACACCAGTGAATGAGAGGCCGCAGGGCCCCCCTCCCAACCCAGGGCAGGGACGGCCCCGACGCCTCTGGCGGACGCCAGCTGCACGCTGGCACCTGTCCTGTCTGGGCCCCGGAGCACCGCGCCAGTGCCTCCTGCTTGCTTCTCCCAATATTAGTATTCTCCCCCAAATCACATATGTGTTTTCACTGTGGGAAATGTGGGAACCAGCAAAGAGCATTTAGCCTGTCATCTCGTCAGATTATCACTGTTAGAATTTCCATCTCTTTCTCTTGAGTGTTTCCTCTCTCTTGACGTATGTAGAGAGAGCTATATATGGAGATGGGTAAATAAAGCTTTTTTACAAAATTGGCATCACACTGCACCATTTTTTTTTTTTTACAAGTTTTCCTTACGTCATAAGCCCTTTCCCCAATATCATCGTAAATGTTTGCTGAAAGCCTACCACGTGCCAGGCACCGTTCCAAGTGCTAGGGACATGGCGACGCTTGAACGAACCCTGGCCTCGCGGAGCTTCCATTCCAAAGGCGAAACGACAGCGGGCGCCAGGTGCGTCTTGCTTTATCTGCACGCGGCCCCACGAAAATGAGCTGCGTCATGTGAAAAGTGATGCTCCAGGGCACGCACGCAGAGGAATGTGAAACGTGGATGGCGGGCTGGGCGAGGAAGGGGCTCGGGGAGCGTGCGGCGAGCAGCGGTGACCACGTGACACCTCGAGACGTTTGGCGTGGCTCACTTCACTGATTCTACAAGGTGGGCCCTATTATCGTCCCGATTTGGCAGCAGGAAGGCCGGGTGTTGCGTGTGGGGAAGGGTCACTAGCATGGCGCCTCCCAGCGGCTGCTGCCCTCAGAGGCCGCCGTGCCCACGCGCCAACCAACGTATGCTATTGCTGCTGCTGCCGTTGATTCCTAGTCTTTTCCTGCTGCTCCAAGGACTTGGACGTGAAAGGGAGGCGTCCACGCCCTCCCTGATCCCGCCTTGCCCCGCACGCCCCCTGGTGGCGGACTGGCGCCCTCACAGCCTCTCTCTGTTTTTCAGTGGGGAAGTCATCCTCCCGGACCTTTCACCAGGAGGCGTCCGGGGCCTGATGCTTCATCACCGTTAGAGATTTTTAACTCTAGTCTACTCACTAAAGAAGCAGCCAGAATGTGAATGCGGTGGTGGCCGTCTGTTGTCGGGCAGAGTGAGGCCTGACCCAGGCCCCGTGTGCATGGCCACCGTGCCCTCCAGTCCAAGGCATGTAGCTTACACGCAGCCCGGCGGTCAAGTGTCCTGGCCACTGGCCCTCCCCGCACCATGACCTCGCGACCCATGACCCCACAAGCTCTGTAGAACAGACAGACCTGCACCTCTGTCTAGAGTCCTGGGAGCCTCCGAGGGTGGACGACACTTGGCTCATGTGGAAACCCATCCCCCAAATAGGTGCTTCCCGTGATGCCCTGATGGACTTCACACAGCAAAACACAAACAGAAAGGTCACTCACACGGCAGTGTCCTGAGGCCCCTGTGCCCAGTATCCCTTCAGGTCCCCGTGTCCCCAGGTGCCCCCGTGTCCCCAGGTCCGCAAGTCCCCAGGTGCCCTGAATCTCTCTGGACTCCCTGGTGTCCCTAGTGACATCCGGCATGGAGGGCCCACTTGTAGGAGGATGGAACTGAGTAAGGACGGCCTGGCTGCCGGGGGGAGGTGGGGCACTTGCTAAGGCCTTTGGAGGTGAGAGGCTCACCAGAGCAACACGCAGAGGTTGTCAGGACCAGCCCGGGCTGTGCAGCAGGAAAGCATCCCCTCCTGTCCCATGAGTTGTCCCTTCCCAGAGTGCAACCTGCCTGAGGACTCTACCAGCTGCCTGGGAGAGGGGCGGGCAGGGGGCAGCCCTGAGGGCAGGAGAGGAGGAGAGCCCTGTCCTGGGCAGGGTTTGGGGGTGAGGGGAGTTCTTCTAGGTGCTGACTTCTCCAGCAGTTACATCAAAGAGACAGTTATGTGCACTGGGCTGCAGGAAGCCCAGCGAGGTCTGGCTAGACTCCCCCCTCGGTCCCCCTCCATCTGCATGGACTTGGGATGGGTCTTCAGAGAAGTGTGATGCTCACAACGCAGGACGTTTCTTCCATGGACCCGGCCCGCTGTGACAGTCTGTGGGCAAAGGTCTTTCCGGTCCTGATAAGCATGACTATGGATCAGGATCTTCTGTGGGGAGCAGGGTGTTCGGAAGCCAGGGAGCACGCCCTCGGGGCAACAACAGCAGCACTTAGATGGATTCCACTCTGATGGAGCCTGAGACAAGCCAGGGAGTGGAATGATCCCATTCTACAGACAGGAGCACTGAGGCTCACGGAGGCAGGGACAGAGGCTCCAAGGGTGCCGGGCAGTCGTCCTGCCCCACAGGCGGGAGCCCTGGCCGGTGTCAGGGCACATCCCACCCAGGGGGCCCAGACGCCCTGCCACCCACAAGTTTCACCTGCTGTTGGGGTCGGTGTGAGGGGCTGCCTGGTATTCCAGCTATGACTGTATCTGGACAGGTTTTTGAGAACTTCACACCAGTTCTCGGGAGTAAGTGGTACCCCCAGACCCCACAGCGGAGCATCCTGAGCCCGGCCGGGGCTGGTGCTGCTCTCTGGGGCGTCCGGCGTCCCAGGACCTGACGTTGGCTCCTGGGAAGGGCAGGAAGGGAGGTCAGCGCTGACAGCCCAGACCTACGGAGCAGGGAGCGAGCCGGGAAAGCACACATCGTCCCCCGCCCGCGGCTCTGTGCTGGCGCTCCCCACGCATGGAGCCAGCATGGAGCAGCGCTGCCCCGAGGGACTTTGGCGGCGAGGAAGGACCCGGGACCCCCAGGGTAGCAGAGCCATGGAGGACGCCCCACCCCCCGCTCATCTGCCTGACTCTGTGTTTGGGGCCTGCTCTTGTCAGCCACAGACACCCTCCGCGGGACCGTGATGTGGAAGCTGGAGACTCAGACGCGGACGCCAGGGGGCAGCCAGCAGGAGACCCGGGACGTCCTTGAGCCCACATGTGCGCGGGTGCTTGGGCCGGGGAGCGCCTGGCCTCCAGCAGGTCCTTCGGGAGCCCAACGTCTGCATGCTCCTTGAGCCCTGCCCGGGCTACCGTCAACTACCCTCACATCTTTCCAAGCCCTCACTCGTCCTGGACTCCATCAGCTTTGGTGAAGAACAGACCATCAGACCTGGGCTCCCTGCTTCCCGAGGAGCCATCTGCCTGGAGCCTGGTGACCGCACGGGGCAGGAATAAGACCACCTGCTTCTTGAGACGGCCGGTGGTACCCGCCTCCCTGGCGCTGTCTGGCTGCGGGCTTGTTGGGGGCCCTGGGGGCTGCACCACTGACCGCCCCCCCCAACCAGGCAGGAGCCCGTAAGCAAGCCCCGGTCAGTGCCCTGGGGTCACCGGCCCCAGCCCTACAAGCAAGCCTGCCCCTCGCTTGTCCAGAGCGGAGGACGCCCTCGGTGTTAGGGTTCACACAGACCCTCCTCCAAGCAAGGAACTCTGACCTCGCTTCCCGCGGCTTCCTCGTGGGTGTATATACTACATGCATATGGCGCACTCGTGTATAGCCCTGGGCTGCGTCCACCCGCCTCAGGGCCTCCAGCCTGTCCCACCCACTCCTGTCACCTTTGCCTCACCCCAAACCAGGGGCTGACCTGGCCTGGAGCGCCAACCCTGGCTTCTCTGTTTTCACCAAAATAGTTCAGGGTGTTTCAGAGGCAGCCCTGGTGTTGCTGAGGTCACCAAGCAGCCAGGTGGCGAGGGGGCACCGGGTGTCTCATCTGACTAGTCCCAGGATGGCCTGCACAGCCCCAGCTGCGGACACACGCTACCCTTCCCAGTGGCCCTCCTGCTAAAGCAGTAGCTGTACTCCTGCCTCCGGTTTCAACCTCTGCCTGATAGGACAGGACAAAGAGAACAGCTCAGACACCGGCTGTCCCTGCGGGGTGCTCAGTTAGCACGGAGCTACCTAACTCGGCTGTTACTACACAACCAGCTGACTACCTAACCCCCTTCACTGCTTAACTCGCCTGACTACTTAGCCCAACTATCTAACCCAGCTGACCACATTTGTTAGCTACTGCCTAACCCAGCTAACTACTTAACCCAGTTGACTACTGATCCAGCTCACTATCTGCCCAGCTAACTACCTACCCATCTGACCACTTAC
Organism: Platanista minor; assembly: GCA_004363435.1. Taxonomy (NCBI): domain Eukaryota; kingdom Metazoa; phylum Chordata; class Mammalia; order Artiodactyla; family Platanistidae; genus Platanista; species Platanista minor. Next base: position 2,662 of record RJWK010025577.1, on the reverse strand, counting down.
CCAGTTGACTACTTAGCCCAGATGACTACCTACCCATCTGACTTCCCACCCACCTCACTACCTTTCCAGCTGACCACCTGCCCAGCTGATACCTACCCATCTGTCTACCTACCCTGCTAACTACCTACCCATCTGACTACCTGCCCATCTGGCCACCTGCCCATCTGACTACCTACCCATCTGACTGACTACCTGCCTATCTGACTACCTGCCCATCTGGCTACCTACACATCTGACTACCTGCCCAGTTGACTACCTGCCCAGCTGACTACCTACCCAGCTGACTACCTACCCAGCTGACTACCCACCCAGCTCAGTACCTGCTCAGCTGACCACCTGCCCAGCTCCTCTAAACCAGCGGCTCCCCCGGTGAGGGTTCTGCTTGCCACAGGGGTGCTGTCTGTCCAGCACCACGCCCGTGCTCGGACGCCCACCTTAGAGAACAGCCCGGCTGCACTGTGGACTCGAGCACTAGCCATGGGAGCCACGCCGATCCCATAAGTGATTCCAAAGGGGTGTCCTTCCTCACGCCCCTGAGATCTCTCTTCGGCTGGTGTGAGTTCGCCCAGCTGATTTTCTGTGTCCCTCTTTCCCCGTTACTCATCAATGGAAGGTCTCCCGAAAGGAGGGCCGTCCTTGTCCCTGCTCACTTGTTTATCCCGGCAGCCATTTCCGTCGGCGCGGCTCTCACACATGTTACTCTGTGGGTTAGGACCCATCCCCACGTAGTCGCTGCTCACAGGGTCCCATCTGTGGCCACCAGCAGCGCCTCCAGGGTCTGCCCTGTGTCTGCGACTCGCTCTTACTTCTCTAATTAACTACATTCGGGAGCGCTCCCTGGCTTTCTGGCCCCACTAGATGTTCCGGGCTCATCTCACTGTCCTCCCTGCCCCTGCGGAGTGGTGACTCAGCCGCTCCTCCGAGGACCTGGGCCCCACTCAAAGGGCAGATTAAAGGAGTAATTGGAAACGCTGAAAGGACGTTCTAATAGGAAAATTGACACGGTGGTCGAGCCCAGGGGCAACCTCTCCATCCAGGTTGCTGCCGGGGGGTCCTCCAGGCCAGCCGGCCGGGCAGAGGCTGGTCCAGGTTGGGGACCATGCGTGCACCCCCGGCCACCTCTGCGGGGGCTCCACCGCGGCCCGAGGGGAGGGTGTGGCCCTGCAGAAGGAAGGGGCAGGCAGCCTGCAGGCTCCAGCAGACCCCACGGGCCCACGGCCATCCCCACGTCCCGGGGGGCAGAGCGAGGCCTGCTCCCAGAGTCTGGGGCACCCTCGGCTCACGGGTGCCCTGGGTGAGTCCAGAACACACAGCCACTTGCCTGAAAGGAGAGACCCTGATGCTGGGGGTGTGAAAACGTTCCTCCTGAGGAGCGCCCAGCTGACCTCCCCCTGCCCGACACCAGCTCCCTGAGACCCGGGCTCCTTCCCCCGACAAGGAGGAACACTTATGAGCACCTCAGATGGATGATCCCTTTGGTCCTCATGTAAAACGTCTGGAACAGGGACTGCCATTGGCTCTGCTTTGCAGATGACAGCCTGGGTCACAGAAAGGTCAGCACACTGGCCCGGACCACACAGCACATATAAGGCAACCTGGACTCCAGACTGAGAGGTCGGTCAGGGCCTGACCACTGCCTTCCTGTAGGGGCTAGGACTTGTGCTCGTTCCCAATTCACAGCTGGGGAAACTGAGGCAGCCTCAAGGCTTCTCACCGAGGGGCTATGGAGGCTCTGGTCCGGCACGCCCACGGGTGTGTCCCCACCCCCGTTCTGGGCGTTACACCCTGTCACGGGGACCACAAGCACAGGGCAGGGGCTGCCCCCCACCCCGGGTTCAGGAAGGCCCCGCTATAAGCTGAGTTTCCAGAAGCGAAGGTGGGTAGCAGGTGAGGGCCATTTGGAAGGGGTGCTGAGCAGCTCAGCAGTGGGGGCTGAGCTAAGATGTGGAGACCGGAGAGGAGAGCACCTTTCCTGGAACGTAAAGTTCAGGGTGGGCCACGTAGATACCCTGTCTGACAGTGACCCCCTGCCCCGAGCCCCGGGACTGGTGGGTATGTCGCCTCACTGGTGAAAAGGACTTGGCAGGTGGGATTAAGGTGGGGTTCCTGCGACAGGAGACTGTCCCAGGGTATCCAGGTGGGTCTCATCTACACACCGGGTCCTGGTCAGAAGGAGGTCGGGGGCCAGAGACAGGTGAGGCTGGGAGTTGCTGCACCGCTGGATTTGGACTCGGAGGCCGGGCCTCCGATGCTGGCAGGGGAGGCCAGCCTTCACAGCGCCTCTGGTGGACACAGCCTTGCAGCCCGCGGGGCCCAGTGAGGCCACGGCTGACCTCCCAGCTCCAGGTGGGAAGGCGCTGAGTCGGCAGGATCTTGAACTGCGAAGCCTGTGGTCATTTATTGAGCAGCAAGAGGCCCCTCGCCCGGGGCTGCTGCAGTCACCTTGGGACACGGTTGTCTCCGAGGAGTCTGCGCGGAGGCCGGGGCCGCAGTCCGAGCCAGGACCCCGCAGCCTGCCCGGTGGCTCGGGGCTGTGACACGCCGACATCTGGCCTCGGCCTGGACATGCACGGGCTCAGTGGGCAGCACGGCCGAAGCCCAGGATGGAGGGTCCGTATCACCCCCCGACCCTTTGCTGCTCGGAGCCCGCAGTCGCCCCCAG
>RJWK010025576.1:0-27597 GCA_004363435.1 Platanista minor | reverse complement strand
GTAATGAGGTGGATGGACCTAGAGTCTGTCATACAGAGTGAAGTAAGTCAGAAAGAAAAAGACAAATACCGTATGCTAACACATATATATGGAATCTAAGAAAAAAAGAAGTGTCGTGAAGGGCCTGGGGGCAGGACAGGAATAAAGACACAGACCTACTAGAGAATGGACTTGAGGATATGGGGAGGGGGAAGGGTAATCTGTGATATAGTGAGAGAGTGGCATGGACATATGTACAATACCAAACATAAAATAGATAGCTAGTGGGAAACAGCTGCATAGCACAGGGAGATCAGCTCAGTGCTTTGTGATCACCTGGATGGGTAGGATGGGGAGGGTGGGAAGGAAGGAGATGCAAGAGGGAGGAGATATGGGAACATATGTATATGTATAACTGATTCACTTTGTTATAAAGCAGAAACTAACACCATTGTAAAGCAATTATACTCCAATAAAGATGTTAAAAAAAATTACAGTGTGATATATTTTTGCTTCATAGTGGCAATTTTTTTAAGATTAATATCAAGGGTTGGTAAGGATATGGTGAACTAGTGCTCCCAGATACTACCAAACTGCCCTCCAAAAAAAAGACACCAATTTTAAATTGAGTATATCAAATTTAAAATCCACATGCCTTTTTTTTATCATCTTTATTGTAGTATAATTACTTTACAATGGTGTGTTAGTTTCTGCTTTATAACAAAGTGAATCAGCTATACGCATACATATATCCCCATATCTCCTCCATCTTGCATGTCCCTCCCACCCTCTCTATCCCACCTCTCTAGGTGGACACAAAGCACCAAGCTGATCTCCCTGTACTATGCAGCTGCTTCCCACTAGCTATCTATTTTACATTTGTTAGTATATATAAGTCCATGCCCCTCTCTTACTTCATCCCAGCTTACCTTTCCGCCTCCCCGTGCCCTCAACTCCATTCTCTACATCTGCATCTTTATTCCTGCCCTGCCCCTAGGTTTTTCATAACCAATTTTTTTTTTTTAGATTCCATATATATGTGTTAGCATACGGTATTTGTTTTTCTCTTTCTGACTTTCTTCACTCTGTTTGACAGACTCTAAGTCCATCTATCTCACTACAAATAACTCATTTCTTTTCTTTTTATGGCTGAGTAATATTCCATTGTATATATGTGCCACATCTTCTTTATCCATTCATCTGTCAATGGACACTTAGGTTGCTTCTATGTCCTGGCTATTGTAAATAGAGCTGCAATAAGAAAAAACTTAAAAGCAAACTAAATGTGCACCAATAAGAAAATTGTTAAAATTATTACATTCATAAGATGATACATCAGGAAGCTATTAAAATAATGAAGTAAAAATAGGGTGGGACAAGATGGCAGAGTAGGAAGATCCAGGGCTCACCTCCTCCCACAGACCCACCAAAGTTACAATTACATGTAGACAAACTGTCTCCTGAGAATACACTGCAGACTAGCAGAAAATATTTTACACAACTTACACAACTGAAGGTAAAAAGAAAAACCCATATTGAGATGGGTAGGAGGGGAAGAGATGCAGGCTGACCAGGACCAACCTCTTACCCTGCAATGCTGTGACCTGAGCCTGAGGGATATCGCTTGGAGGTTCCCTGTGAAGACCAAGGGCTCCAAACCCCACATTGAGTTTCACAGCCCATGAGACCTACAATGCAATAAGAGCCCCCATAGCATCTGGCTTTAAAAACCAGCAAGGCTTAAGTCCAGGAGAGTTAGAGGGCTACAGGAAATCCAGACTCTTCTCTAAAAGGACATGGGCACAACCTCACATACTCTGAGTCCAGACACAGAGGCAGGAGTCTGAAATGCACCCAGGACGTATGTGTGAAGAAGATTCATTGACTAGTTGTTTTATTATTTATTTATTAAAAAAATGTTTATTGCAGTATAATTACCTTAAAATATTACATTAGTTTCAAGAGTACAACATTGTAATTCAATATTATTATACATTACAAAATGATCAGTATGATATGTCTAGTTACCATCTGTCATCATACAATGTTATTAAAAAGCTATTGAACATATCCCCATTGCTGTATATTACATCCCTATGCCTTATTTTTTTATCTCAGTGTTTGAACCTGTTAATCTCCTTAACCTATTTAACTCTTCCCCCCAGTCCCCACCCTTCTGGCAACCACCCATTTGTATTTACGAGTCTGATTCTGTCTTGTTATGTTTATTCATTTGTTTTGTTTTTTAGATTCCACATGTAAATGAGATTATATGGTATTTGTCTTTCTCTGTCTGACTTAGGGCTTTCTATATCCATCCTTCTATTATATATATATATATATATATATATATATATATATATATCACATATTTTTTGTTGATGGTAATTAAATTTTTAGTAAATATAGATTTGGAAACTACATGATGTCAGAATATGTAGTGAAGTTAGTAATAATTATTTTACATGAATTTATTTTTTCATCACAAAAGACGTGGAAAATAGTACATACCACATATTCTTTATCCCTTCATCTATTGATGGGCACTTAGGTTGCTTCCATATAGGAAAGCACCCATAAGATTATCAGTTGACTTTTCAGCTGAAACTTTTACAAACAAGAAGGGAGTGACACAACATATTCAAAGTACTGAAGGGAAAAAACTTACAACCAAGAATATTCTATCCAGCCAGTCTATCATTTAGAATTGAAGGGGAAATAAAGAGTTCCCCGATAAGGAAAAGCTAAAGGAGTTTATCATCACTAAATCTACCTTACAAGGAATGTTTGACTTCTTTATTTTTTTATTGATATATGTATTTTTTGGCTGTACCTTGTGGCATGTGGGATCTTCCCCTTGACTTTTTTAAACAGAAAAGAAATCACTATAATTAGAAGTATAAAAAGTATGAAAGAAAACAATCTCTCCAGCAAAGGCAAAAATACAGTAAATAGATCAACTAGTTAGAATGAAGGTTAAAAACAGAACTAGTAAAATCATATATATCTACAATAATTAGCTAAGGGATAAACAAAATGAAAAATGTAAAAGATAATGTCACAAACATAAAATAAAAAGAAAGTGGGATAAAAATATAGTGCTTTTAGAATGTGCTCAGTGTTAAGCAACCACCACCTTAAAATAGGCTCCTATATACATAGTTGGTTATATATGAACCTCATGATATCCACAAAACAAAACAAAACAGTAATAGGTACACAAAAAGTAAAAAGGAAGGAATACAAACATAATACTAAAGTCACCAAATCACAAGGGAAGAGAGCAATAGAAGAAGAAAAGAACAAAAAGTAACTACAAAATGACCAGAAAACAATTAATTAAATGGCAATAAGTACATACCTATATATAATTACTTTAAGTGTAAATGGACTAAGAGGGAAGTTTACAGAAATACAGGCCAAACTTGGGAAACAAACAAACAAAAACTCTCAGAAAAGAGGTGATCTTTTACCTAAAGGAATTAGAAAAAAATAAAAGAACAAACAAAGCCCAAATTTAGTGGGAGGAAAGAAATAATAAAGATTATATTGAAAATAAATGAAACAGAGACTCCAAAAAGAAAATAGAAAAGGTCAATACAACTAAGAGCTGGTTCTTTGAAAAGATAAATAGAATCAATAAACCTTTAGTCAGAATCATAAAAAAAAGAAAAAAGATATGCGAAGGGACCCAGATAAATAACATCAGAAATGAAAGTGGGGAAGTTAAACTGATACCACAGAAATACAAAGGGTCATAAGACATTACTACAAATAATTATATGCCAATAAATGCACAGCCTAGAAGAAATGGATAAGTTGCTAGAAATGTAAAATCTCCCAAGACTGAATCAGGAAGCAATAGAAAATATGAACAGACAAGTTTCAAGTAATAAAACTGAATTAGTTTAAAAAAACTCTCAACAAATAAAAGTCTAGAATCAGATGGCTTCACAGGTGAATTTTACCAAATATTTAGTGAAGATTTAACACCTATTCTTCTCAAATAGTCAAAAAAAAAACAAAACCAAGTGTAAGGAATGCTTCCAAACTCATTCTACAATGCCTGCATCACCCTGATACCAAAATCAGATAGGACATCACAAATGAAAATTACAGGCCAACCCTCAACAAAATATTAGAAAACCATGTCAACAATACATTAAAAGGATCATACACCATGATCAAATGGAATTTATTCCAGGGATGAATAAATGAATAAATTTATTCCAGGGATGGTTCATTAACTGCTAATCAATCTATGTTATGCAGTAATTAACAAGCTGAAGAATAAAAATCATATGATCATCTCAATAGATACAGAACAAGATTTAAACAAAATTCAAGACACATTTATGATAAAAAAATCTCCACAAAAGGCTTATGGAGGGAACTTATCTAACATAATAAAGGCTTATATGACAAGCCCATAGTCAGCATCATTCTACAATGAAAAGCTGAAAGTATTTCTCCTAAGATCAAGAACAAAACAAGGATGCCCACTCTCACCACTTTTTTACAACATATCCATAGCAATCAGACAAGAAAACAAAATAAAAGTCATATAAATTGGAAAGGAAGAAGTAAAACTGACTATTTCAGATGATATGACACTAGACATAGAAAACACTAGAGACTACACCAAAAAACTATCAGAAATAATATTATAAGTAATAATAAATGAATTCAGTAGTTATAGTATACAAAATAAATATACAGAAATCTGTTGAATTTCTGTACACTAAAAATGAAGTATCAGAAAGAGAAATTCAGGAAACAATTCCATTTACAATTGCAGTTAAAAGAATAAATTATCTAGGAATAAATCTAACCAAGAGTTGAAAGACCTTTACTTTGAAGACTATGCCATTGATGAAAGAAATTGAAGATGACACAAACAAATGGAAAAATATACTGTGTGCATGGATTGGAAGAATTAATATTGTTAAAATGACCATACTACCCAAGGCAATCTGCATATTCAATGCAATCCCTATCAAATACCAAGGACATTTTCCACAGAACTAGAAAAAATTACACTAAAATTTGTATGGAAACACAAATGTCCCCAATTAAGCAAAACAATCTGGAGAAGACGAACAAAGCTGGAGATATCACACTCCCTGGTTTCAAACTGTACTACAAAGCTATAGTAACCAAAACAGTATGATACTGGCACAAAAACAGACACACAGATCAATGGAACTGGATCGAGAGCCCAGAATATACCCACACTTAGATGGTCAATTAATCTACAAAAAAGAGGCAAGAATATGCAATGGGGAGCAGACAACCTCTTCAACAAATGGTGAAAATTGGACAGCTACATAAAAAAGAATTAATCTGAAAAACATTCTTACACCATATACAAAAATAAACTCAAAATAGATTAAAGACTTAAATGTAAGACCTGAACCCATAAAACTTCTACAAGAAAACATAAGCAGTAAGTATGCTCTTTGACATTGGTCTTAGCAATATTTTTTGGATCTGTCTCTCAGGCAAGGGAAACAAAAACATAAATAAACAAATGGGACTACCTCAAACTGAAAAACTTTTGCACAGGGAAGGAAATCATTAACAAAATTAAAAGGCAACCTACCATATGGGAGAAAATATTTGCAAACAATATATTTTATAAGGGTAAATATCCAAATTTTCTAAAGAAATCACACAACTCAATATAAAAAAAATCCAGTTAAAAAATGAGCAGAGGACCTGAATAGACATTTCTCTAAAGAAGACATACAGATGGCCAACAGGCACATGAAAATATGCTCAACATCACTAATCATCAGGGAAATGCAAATCAAAACCACAATGAGATACCACTTCACACCTATCAGAATGGCTGTCATCAAAAAGACAACAAATAAAAATATTGCAGAGGATGTGGAGAAAAGGGAACCCTTGTGCACTGTTGGTGGAAATTTAAATTGGTATAACCACTATGGAAGCAATACGAATGTTCTTCAAAAAATTTAAAATGGAATTACCATACGATCCAGCAATTCTGGGCATGTACTCAAAGAACACAAAAACACCAATTCAAAAATACATATGCTCCTCTATGTTCCCAGCCACATTATTTATAATAGCCAAGATATGGAAGCAATCTATTTGTCTATCAATAGATTAATGAATGGATAAAGAAGATATATATATATATATACACACACACACACACACACACACACACACAATAGAATATCACTTTGTCATAAAAAGGAGTGAAATCTTGTCATTTGTGACAACATAACAACATAGATGGGCCTAGAGGGTATTAAGCTAAGTGAAATTAGTCAGACAGAGAAAGACAAATACTGTATGATCTCACTTATATTTGGAATCTAAAAATAATAATAATAATAAAATGAACCAACACAACAGAAATAGACTTTAGATGCAGAGAGCAAACTTGTTGTTGTCAGAGAGAGGGGGCTGAGGGAGGTTGTATTAAATAGGTAAAGGGATTAAGAGATAGAAGTTTCCAGATTTAAAATATATGTTACAGATATAATATTGATATAAGGAATAATATTGTAATAATTTTGTATGATGACAAATGGTTACTGGACCTGTATGTTACAAAAGGGTGATCATTTTGTAATGTATTTGATTGTTGGATCACTGTGTTGTACAATTGAAAATAATGTAATATTGTTCATCAACTATACTTCAGTAAAAAAAAAAAAAAGAAACTCAACAATAAGAAGAAAACTTATTTTTTTAAAGAAATGCCAAAAGATTTGAATATATGCTTCACCAAAGAGCAGATACAGAGGTCAAATAAGCCTATAAAAAGATGTTCAGAATGATTGGTCATTAGTAAAATTCAAATTAAATCACAACCAAATACTACTATACACCTATAGGAATGGCTGAAATAGAAAACACTGTATATATAAGAAGTAGAAAAGACGCATAGCAACTAGAATGCTCATACATTCTGGTAGGAATGCAAAATGCTATAGCTATTCTGAAAAATGTTTGGTAATTTAAGTTTATCATACATCATTATATGATGAAGCAAGCCGACTCCTAGAGAAATGAAAACTTATGTTCACACAAAAACCTACACACAAATGCTTATAGCAGTATCATCAAAAACTAGAAACAACGTAACTGTCCTTCCACAGGTGAATTGATAAACAAATTGTGGTTTTGTCCATACGGTGGATGCTCAGCAATAGAAAGCAAAGAGCTCCTGATTCAGGCAACAAAACGGATGATTTTAAATGCAGCTAAGTGAAGGAACCCAGTCTCAAAGTTTACATATTGTATGATGCCATGTATATGACATTCTGGAAAAGACTAAACAATAGAGACAGAGAACAGAAGGTAGTTCTCAGGGGTGTAGTAGGGGGTAAAGACTGCAAAGGGGACAACATGAGGAGATTTTTGTGAGGAGGGAATTGTTTTGTGTCCTGATTGTGGTACATCTATGACTCCATACATTTCTCAAAACTTACAGAAATCTGTACACCAAAAAAAAGTGAATTGTAAAAAAAAAATTTTAAGTGAATTGTACTGTTTGTAAATTAAAGGTAAACTTAAGAATTATATACACAGTACTATCTTTCCTGAAGTGTGAACTTAGAAACTATATAATAATCCATTGTAAATATACACTACTTTACAGTTTAAAACTCCTTTATGTTTCATCAAATCCTGTAATTTAAATTGTACACCTCCATTTGTCTTTCTTTAAAAAGATTAGGAATCATATGTTGATATAAAGTTAAATGTTTAATAGATGTATTGGGACAAGAAATAAAACATAATGAGGTAAATCTATATTAATAATGGAAAGTTCTCTGAGAGATATATGTGAAATAGCAAATGCAGAAGGTTGATTCTATTTCTGAAGAAATTATATACTTATATGTAATATATGAATGAATTCCTCAAGAAAAATCCAAGAACAATACACATTAAACCGTTTACAGCAGTTCCCTCCGGGGAGGAAAAGATTTGGGTAGGGTGGCTGTGGAGTGGGTACTGTACTTGAAATTGTTTACTTTATATACTTTCTTATTTTTAATATAATTAGAATATATGTATTACATTACTTATTTGAGATCTAAGATAAAAGGGAAATTGAATCAAACAAGTTAACAGAAAATCATGAGCTAATGAAGAATGCCTTCTACAATTTTTATTACCACACTTTCAGGATGTGGGACCAAAAAAGTGGGACTGCCAGTTCTGCTGCATCAAAGAAGGATTACAAGATACAGTCACTAATAACTAAGGGAAATTGCCTCTTCTCACTTTGATGTTTGAGACTTTCACGGCTCTTCATAGGGAATTGCTGGGTCGTTATGCTCTCCTCTTGCCTCTGAATTGCCCTGATCCTTGGTCACTTGAGTATCTCTGTGAATCAGATTTTAATTACAGAGGAATTTATTTCTTGCCAGAGAAAAGATTCTCCAAGATAATTCTAGTCATGAGGGAATAGTCTGAGAAAGCAATCTCTTTTGAAAGAGTTCTAGTGTCTAGGGAGAAAACTCATAATAAATACATATTTATTATTTATTACATTCCCAGCAGAGTCTCAAGGTATGTGATTTTAGAAGACATGTTTTTCACAAGTTAACCAGCTTGTGAACTCTTATAATAGGGTAACCAACCTTCCCCATTTACCTGAGATGTAGGAGTATCCTGGGATACAGGACTTTTGGTGAAAAAGCAAGAAAGTCCTCAGTAAATTGGGACACGTTCGTTACCATACGGGGGAAGAGCAAGACTAACTGATTCAACAATTAATTCAATAAGTATTAATAAATTCTTACACAAAATGTGTAATGTATAGACACTAGAGATTCAGCATATAACAAAATATATGCCTATACAGTTCCCACCTTTGCAGAGTTTAAAGTCTTTACTTGAAAGAATGAAAGAGTAATACTGATTGTGCCACACTGATTTTTCCATTATTATATGTGGTTTAAGTGCTGTTGTCACTCAGCGAGAGAGATACAGTATCTTGGGAAGATTTTTTGTGGAAGAAAAAGGACTTGAGCAGATTCTCAAAGATATGACTGAGTTTCCATGAGCTCAGCTCTTTGCATATAGTGGATCCTCAACAGATGTTTGTTGAATTAAACTAACATGAATTTTGGAGTAAATTTTTTATTCTTTGATAGAAACCAAAGAGGAGGAGAAAGCCATATGGATTGGAGTCTGGCTTGTGTTTTGGGCAGAAACTCAAATGTTACTGTTGTTTACAAGCACTGAAGTCCTGTCCTCTTACTCTCCAATTCAAGAAACAGAGTTATATTTATTCATTGAGTTAGAGATATTAAACTCGGGGGAATTGATTAAAAATAATTTACATTTGGGTATGTAGCTATTAGGTAGATTGAATATTTTTGCACAATAATCATGGCTACCTCTTTCTGAAATAAAAGCCCTGTGTAAACTGATTAATAACCAGAAAGACTTGGGAGAATAGAGAATGCCAAGTTGGAGCGCTTAGTGGATATTTTTCATCAAGCTGTAGTGGTCTGATAATTCACTCTTTGTTCTGTGTGCCAAAACTGTCCAGTGGACAGCGTGTTGATGTCACTGGTCAGGATAAGTATTGTGATATAATGTACAAAGCACAGTGTTGAGACTTGGGCGGGGCCTGAATGCCAACTAAGCTTTGCCATCAATTGACTGTGTGACTTGAGAGAAGTCACAACTTCTCTGGCCATAGTTTCCTTATATCTAAAATGCAGGGTTGAACAAAACCTTTTATAAGGACAGTTCTAGCAATAATAGTCTGCATTTTTACTCTTTTTTATGTTGGATACCTGCTCATCATTGCTTCTTCATTAAAATACCATGCTTTCTCAAATTTAATGGGCTTCATGACGTGCTATAGCATAATTTATGCTAAATATACTTTATGATAGTGACATCTTAGTGACATGTTTGGAAATACTTTAATGTCATCAGTAATGTGCCTCCCCTTACACTACAGGGAAGCAGGAAAGGAGTAACGAAGATGAGAATGTTGATCCCAAAAGGCAGTCGTTAAGAAGCTATATAAACTGCATTTCAGGATAGTACATCTGTGGGAATGAAGGACAAAGAATTATCTATGATATTTTTCCATTGGTTAAAGGTGTGTTCTACAGAGCATTGATACCCTTGTTTTTCTGTGTTATGCATGTGTGAAAATCATGTGAGGTCCCACTGCATCCTACTCCAGGGAGGAAGTGAGAGGTACATTGCATCTGCACCAACACGAGACGAGGTGTTTGGAGGTTGCCTTAAGAGCTGGTCACTGTGACAGCAGCTGGACCAAGGAGACAACTAGAGGATTGAAGTGATACTTAAGGGTTTGCTGATTCATCTTTTTTTCTGGGAGCTAGATGGGGAGATGTTCATTTTAATCTTCAGAGGGAAGCTCTTCCCAGCAGTATTAAATGGAATGAAGCTACCCAATCCATCCATTAGACTCATATATGAAATTCCACCATGGAATCAGAGAGATCTGGGTTTGATCTAAGGTTCATTAGTACTAGTTTTTTTTTTAACATGGACAAGTCACTTAGATCTATAAAAATGTTATGAGAAGGTGGAAGAGAAACCTTTGGATTTCATTTCCATACCTAGCTCCTTCCCCTAACAAACTAATATGTAGTGGCTATAAGTTCCTCATTCTGTAAAAAATAAAGGATGGATATGTGCGAGTATTCAGGATACATAAGAAATAATTTAAAATCATGTAGACTGCTGAGTTAATTTACACAGTGTAAAAATTTTCCTGGTTTGTCTAATAGATGAACAAAGTGGATGGGCCTAAAATTTGTTCTGATTAATGTGTCCCTTGTGAGCAGTAAGGGGTTCAACTGCAAGGTCATGGTAAATTATCCTAAGGAAGAGAAGATCCTGGCTCCAGAGAATGGTCAGCATAGCGTTGCTGTGAGTAGAGACCTCTTGTTGTCCTTGCATTCAAGTTTCCTAACTTGTTCTTATCTTCTGCTTGTTTGTCCATTACCCAGAGGAGTTAGCCAGGCTGGTGCCATTCATTCTTGGGCAGGAACAGGTTTTACTACCAACCTGATGCTTACCTCCTCCCACCAGTGTCGTGTGTTTACACTGTGATGAATTGAATGCTGTACTTGTTAACTGATCCAGAGCCAGGAAAAGTTTTAGCTTCTCTTACTTGCATCTCTTGGTGAAAAGGAAGCAGGAATTGAGATGAAAGCAAACATACCCTTTCCTTAAATATTTCACTTGTCCTGACACTTTTAACTTGTATATACATTTCAAGGTAGGAAGCATCAACTGATAAAATAATGTTTGTGAGTCAGAAATCACAGATTAATCCTAGCCTGTTGTCATTGGTGAGGATTCAGATGTTTCTAATAACTGATAGCGTGGTCCAACAGATGTCTGTTTGTATAAGGAGCTTGCTGGAAGAGAACTGCTGCTTTATTAAAACTCTGTTGGAGGTCAATGAAAATAAGTCTGTGTGTGCTCCAGTGTTTTATAAAATGGAGTAGAAACTGTCATATAGCATTGAAACCAGAGGATTCCAGTTATAAGAAGCAGTGTGCACCAGGAAGAAGCAGGAACATGGAAGTGTCAGAGGTGCCCAGCACCTATACTATTAACACCCTCAGGCTGTTCAGATGGGAGTAAATTCAACTGCATATAGTGGAACACCTAAAATAATAGTTGCTTAAGTAAGATAGAAGTTATTTTTCTCTCATGTAGAGGAAGCCCCAAAGTAGGCAGCCCAGGGCTGATAGGGTATCTGGGTGGTCATCAGGGGCACATGTCCCTTCTATCGATCTGCTTTACTAGTCCTTTTGTTTTCACAATGACCTCATGGTCCAAGATGGCTACTGTAGGTTCAGTCACCATATCTTCATTCTAGACAAGAAGCTGGAAGAGGAAATAAAGAAGAAACAAATCCCAGATGTTTATCTTCCTTTTCAGAGTCCTTCTGAAAGTCCTACTCACAACCAAAATGCTATCACAAGGCTCTATAAAACCGATTGAGAAATGTCACATTTTATTGGGTTAGCCAAAAAGTTGTTCAGGTTTTTCTGTAACATCTTACGGAAAAACCTGAATGAACTTTTTGGCCAACCCAATAAAATTGGGGTCATTGCTGCTTTAAACACAACCAGGGCCCTCTTAGTAAAGAAAAGGCAGAGACTGGATATTTGGAGCAAGTTAGTGGTCTCAATCACCCTAAGATCCCCTCCAAAAGCACTTAGTATTTATAACTATGGATTATGTATTTTTCTGCCCTTTAGCCTCTATTGAAATTATTAATTCTTTGCGGGAAGGATTCCTCCTTAATCCTAACCACAAACGTCCATTGCTCTGTATTCCAGACCATTATTCTCCTAGGATCCAAAAAGAGAGGGATTGTGCAAGTTGTGTTGATGGGCGCTGTTAATACATTTTATGGGTCATCATGTGTGGGGGTTGTGTGTGTCCTTGGGGGACAACTAATTTTCAGGTAATGTAGAACTTTCTATGTATTATACCATGATATACAAGTGTGCCATTAATTTATTTGACGTTTGGGTGCTAGGAAAACACAGTAGAGGCTAGGTTAATTCAAAGAATCAGTCAAGTTACTTCATATATATAAGAAGTTAATGAAAAGATCTCCATAAGCTGAACTAGGCTGAGGAATTCAAATCCAGCAACAACTTTCCTTTGCTCTCTTATGGGCAACACAGGCGCTTTATTTTGAAGGCTCACCTTCTCTATACACATTAATTATATATTTTTCTCTCTCTCTACCACTCCAGTTTCCTCATAAATTCTGTTACCTCATTACTTTAGTGGTACATGACCATCATGGTCTCACCCTTCTCTTTCTATGTCATGAGTTATCATCTTTTTCTTTTGACATTTTTGATGTTCATGGGCATCTTGGTTCATTGTTTTGTACCAGACCACATCACTTTCTTAAGTCAGGTACCCAGATGTGGTTCAATCAACTATGGAAGGGGAAATCTGGCACAAACGCTACAAAAGTTAGCCTCCTGTGCCTATATCTTTAGCCATCCATGGACTGATGAGTTCTCATAGATACGATTGGTCAAGCTTGGACACTAGATTAGACAAAGAAGAAATGTATTAGACAACACAAGACAGTTAAATGGAAAAAATTTTTCTAATTCAGACGTTGACATGTTGACAGGTATTGCCAAGGAAAACTAAATTGGTCCAAAATCAGTACAGAATTTATGGGGGTTGAGGGGGGAAAGCTTTTCAAAAATCAAGAATTCCATTTAGAAATAACATGAATTGACTAAATTAGGAGAGGCCCTTCAAGATGGTGGAGGAGTAAGACGTGGAGATCACCTTTCTCCCCACTAATGCATCAAAAATACATCTACATGTGGAACAACTCCTACAGAGCACCTACTGAAGGCTGGCAGAAGACCTCAGACTTCCAAAAAGGCAAGGAAATCCCCAGGTACCTGGCTAGGGCAAAAGAAAAAAGAAAAAAAAAAAAAAAGGAGACAAAGGGATCAGAATGGGACATGCAACTCTGGGAGAAAGCTGTGAAGGAGGAAAAGTTTCCACATACTAGGACGCCTTCTCACTGGTGGGGATGTGGGGAGAGCTTTGGAGCCTCAGAGCAGAGCACAGCAACAGGGGTGTGGAGGGCAAAGCAGAGATTCCTGCACAGAGGATCAGTGCCAATCAGCACTCACCAGCCTGAGATACTTGTCTGCTCACTTGCTGGTGTGGGTGGGAGCTGGAAGCTGAGGCTCGGGCTTTGGAGGTCAGACCCCAGGGAGAGGAAGGGTTGGCTGTATGAAGATAGCCTGAAGTGGGCTAGTATGCAACAGCTAGCCAGCAAGGAGTCTGGGAAAAAGTCTGGACCTGCAAGCGAGGCAAGAGACCATTGTTTTGGGGTATGCAAGGAGAGGGGCTCCCTGCTCTGTGTGTGCACAGATGGCAGAGCACTGCCTAAACAGGCTCCAGAGAAAGGTGCAAGCCACGGCTATCATCTCAGATACTGGAGGCAGGCATTGACTGCTACCACTGCTGCCGCTGACACCAAGTGTCCTGTGTGCAAGTGCAGGTCACTACCCATACTGTCCCGGGAGCTTGTACAGCACGCCACTGCCAGGGTCCTGTGATCCAGGGCCAACTTCCCTGGGAGAACACATGATGCGTCTCAGGCTGTTGCAACTTCACAGTGGCCTCTGCCACTGCAGGCACTCCCCACATCCCAATTTTGACTACAGTACCCCTCCCTCTCCCCAGCCTGAGTGAGCAAGAGAGCCCTAATCAGCCGCTTTTTAACCCCTTCTTGTCTGGGCAGGGAACAGAAGCCTGAGGGAAGCCTACAAGCAGAGGCAGGATCAAAACCAGAGCTGAACCCCAGGAGCTATGCGAACAAAGAAGAGAAAAAGAAATCTCTCCATGCAGCCTCAGGAGCAGTGGATTAAATCCCCATGATCAGCTTGGTAAACCCTGCATCAGTGGAATACCTGAATAGACAAGGAGTGTACCCAAAATTGAGGCTGTGGACTTTGGGGACAATTGTGGACTTGGGGTTTGCTTTCTGTGTTTTATTTAATTTTGGTTTTATGTTTATCATACTTTAGTTTTTACTGCTTGTTTTCATTTGTGGTTTTGTTTATTGGTTTGGTTGTCTCTTCCTTTCATCTTTTTTCTGAGTGTGTGTGAGTATGTTCCTTTTTGTGATTTTGTCTGTTTAGCTCTGCTTTTACCGTTTGTCTTGGGGTTCTGTCTGTTCAGTTTTTTTTTTTCTTTTCTTCTGTGCCATGTGGCTGACAGGGTCTTGGTGCTCCGGCCATGTGTTGGGCCTGAGCCTCCGTGGTGGGACAGCCAAGTACAGAATGTTGGACCAGCAGAGACATCTTGGTCCCATGTAATATTAATCAATGAGGGCTCTCCCAGAGATCTCTGTCTCAACAATAAGACCCAGCTCCACCCAACAGCCAGTAAGCGCCAGTGCTGGACACCCCATGCCAAACAATTAGCAAGACAAGAACACAACCCCATCCATTATCAGAGAGCCTGCCTAAAGTCATACTAAGTTCACAGACACTGAAACACCCCAAAACACACCACCAGATGCGGCTTTGCCAATCAGAGGGACAAGATGCAGCCCCACCACCCAGAACACAGGTACCAGTCTCCCCCACCAGGAAGCCTACCCAAGCAACTGAACCAACATCACCCACTGGGTGCAGACACCAAAAGTAAGAGGAACTATGAATCTGCAGCCTGTGAAAAGGAGACCCCAAACACAGTAAATTAAGCAAAATGAGAAGACAGAGAAAAACACAGCAGATGAAGGAGCAAGGTAAAAACCCACCAGACCAAACAGATGAAGAGGAAATAGGTAGTCTACATGAAAAAGAATTCAGAGTAATGATAGTAAAAATGATACAAAATCTCAGAAATAGAATGGAGAAATTACAAGAAACGTGTTACAAGGACCTAGAAGAACTAAAGAGCAAACAATGATGAACACACAATAAATGAATTTTAAAATACTATAGAAGGAATCAATAACAAAAAAAACTGAGGCAGAAGAATGGATAAGTGACCTGGAAGATAAAATAGTGGAAATAACTGCCACAGAGCAGAATAAAGTAAAAAGAATGGAGGACAGTCTCAGAGACCTTTGGGACAACATTAAATGCACCAACATTCTAACTATAGGGATCCCAGAAGAAGAGAAAAAGAAAGGGTCTGAGAAAATATTTGAAGAGATTATAGTTGAAAACTTCCCTAACATGAGACAGGAAATAGTCAGTCAAGTCCAGGAAGTGCAGAGAGTCACATACAGGATAAATCCAAGGAGAAACATGCCAAGGAATATATCAATCAAACTATCAAAAATTAAATACAAAGAAAAAATATTAAAAGCAGCAAGGGAAAAGCAACATATACTATACAAGGGAATCCCCATAATGTTAATAGCTGATCTTTCAGAAGAAACTCTGCAAGCCTGAAGGGAATAGCAGGACATATGTAAAATGATGAAAGGGAAAAACCTACAACCAAGATAACTTTACCCAGCAAGGATCTCATTCAGACTTAATGGAGCAATCAAAAGCTTTACAGAAATCAAAGCTAAGAGAATTCAGCACCACCAAACCAGATTTACAACAAATGCTAAAGGAACTTCTCTAGGCAGGAGCATAAGAGAAGGAAAAGACCTACAAAAACAAATCCAAAATAATTAAGAAAATGGTAATAGGAACATACATATCAATAATTACCTTAAGTGTAAATGGATTAAGTGCTACAAGCAAAAGACACAGACTGGCTGAATGGATACAAAAACAAGACCCATATATATGCTGTCTACAAGATACCCACTTCAGACCTAGGAACACATACAGACTGAAAGGGAGAGAATGGAAAAAGATACTCCATGAAAATGGAAATCAAAAGAAAGCTGCAGTAGAAATTCTCATATCAGGCAAAATAGACTTTAAAATAGACACTATTACAAGAGACAAAGAAGGCCACTACATAATGATCAAAGGATCAAGCCAAGAAGAAGATATAACAATTTTAAATATTTATGCACCCAACATAGGACCACTTCAATACATAAGGCAAATGCTAACAGCCATAAAAGGGGAAATTGACAATAACACAGTAATAGTAGGGGATTTTAACACCCCACTTACATCAATGGACAGATCATCCAAAATGAAAATAAATAAGGAAACATAAGTTTTAATTACACATTAGACCAGATGGACCTAATTGATATTTATAAGACATTCCATCCAAAAACAACAGAATACATGTTCTTCTCAGGTTCACATGGAACATTCTCCAAGATAGTTCATATCCTGGGTCACAAATCAAGCTTTGGTAAATTTAAGAAAATTGAATTGTATAAAGTATCTTTTCTGACCACAATGCTATGAGACTAGATACCGATTACAGGAGAAAAGCTGTAAAAAATAGAAAAAACATGGAAGCTAAACAGTATGCTACTAAACAACCAAGAGGTCACTGAAGAAATCAAAAATACCTAGCAATAAATGACACTGAAAACATGATGACCCAAAACCTATGGGATGCAGCAAAGCAGTTCTAAGAGGGAAGTTTATAGCAATACAATCTTACCTCAAGAAATGAGAAAAATATCAAATAAACAACCTAAACTTACACCCAAAGCAATTAGAGAAAGAAGAACCAAAAAGCCCCACAGTTAGCAGAAGAAAAGAAATCATAAAGATCAGATCAGAAAGAAATGAAGGAAACAATACCAATATCAATAAAACTAAAAGCTGTTTCTTTGAGAAGATAAACAAAATTGATAAACTGTTAGCCAGACACCTCAGGAAAAAAAGGGAGAAGACTCAAATCAACAGAATTAGAAATGAAAAAGGGGAAGTAAAAACTGACACTGCAGAAATACAAAGGATTATGAGTGACTACTACAAGCAACTATATGCCAATAAAATGGACAACCTGGAAGAAATGCACAAATTCTTGGAAAAGTACAACCTTCCAAGAATGAAACAGGAAGAAATAGAACAGATGAATCACAAGCACTGAAATTGAAACCGTGATTAAAAACCTTCCAATAAACAAAAGCCCAGGAACAGATGGTTTCACAGGTGAATTCTATCGAACATTTAGAGAAGAGCTAACACCTATCCTTCTCAAACTCTTCCAAAATATATCAGAGTGAGAAACACTCCCAAAGTCATTCTATGAGGCCACCATCACCCTTATATCAAAACCAGACAAACATGTTACAAAAAAAGGAAACTACAGGTCAGTATCACTGATGAACATAGATGCCAAAGTCTGCAACAAAATACTAGCAAACAGAATCCAGCAGTACATTAAAAGGATCATATACCATGATCAAGTGGGGTTTATCCCAGGGGTGAAAGGATTCTTCAATATATGCAAATCAATCTACGAGATACACCACATTAACAAATTGAAGGATAAAAACCATATGATAATCTCAATAGATGCACATAAAGCTTTTGACAATATTCAACACACATTTATGATAAAAACTCTCCAGAAAATGGGCACACAGGGAAGCTACCTCAACATAATAAAAGCCATGTACAACAAACCCACAGCCAACATCTTTCTCAATGGTGAAAAAGTGAAACCATTTCCTCTAAGATGAGAAAAAAGACAAGGGTGCTCACTCTCACCACTATTATTCAACACAGTTGTGGAATTTTTAGTCATGGTAATCAGAGAAGAAAAAGAAATAAAAGGAATCCAAATCAGAAAAGAAGAAGTAAAACTATCACTATTTGCAGATGATGTGATACTATACATAGAGAATCCTAAAGATGCCACCAGAAAACTACTAGAGCTAATCAATGAATTTAATAAAGTAGCAGGATACAAAATTAATGCACAGAAATCTCCTGCATTCCTATGCACTAGCAACAAAAATCAGAAAGAGAAATTAAAGAAACACTCCCATTTACCATTGCAAAAAACAAAATAAAATACCTAGGTATGAACTAACTTAAGGAGACAAAAGACTTGTATGCAGAAAACTATAAGACACTCATGAAAGAAATCAAAGAGATACAAACAGATGGAGAGATATTCCATGTTCTTGGATTGGAAGAATCACCATTGCGAAAATGGCTATACTACCCAAAGCAATCTACAGATTCAATGCAATCCCTATCAAACTACCAATGGCATTTTTCACAGAACTAGAACAAGACATTTTTAAAATTTGTATGGAAACACAAAAGACCCTGAATAGCAAAAGCAATCTTGAGAAAGAAAAACGGAGTTGGAGGAATCATGCTCCCTGACTTCAGACTATACTACACAGCTACAGTAATCAAGACAGTATTGTACTGGCACAAAAACAGAAATATAGATCAATGGAACAAGACAGAAAACTCAGAGATAAACCCACGCATGTATGGTCACCTTATCTTTGACAAAGGAGGCCAAAATATACAATGGAGAAAAACAGCCTCTTCAATAAGTGCTGCTGGGAAAACTGGACAGCTACATGTAAAAGAAGGAAATTAGAACACTTCCTAACACCATATACAGAAATAAACTCAAAATGGATTGAAGACCTAAATGTAAGGCCAGACACTATCAAACTCTTAGAGGAAAACATAGGCAGAACACTCTATGACATAAATCACAGCAAAGTCCTTTTTGATCCACCTCCTAGAGTAATGGAAATAAAAACAAAAATGAACAAATGGGACCCAATGAAACTTAAAAGCTTTTGCACAGCAAAGGAAACCATAAACCAGATGAAAAGACAACCCTCAGAATTTTAGAAAATATTTGCAAATGAAGCAACAGACAAAGGATTAACCAGCAAAATATAAAAGCAGCTCATGCAGCTCAATATCAAAAAACACCAACAACCCTATCCAAAAGGGGTGGAAGACCTAAATAGAAGATATACAGATTGCCAAAAACACATGAATGGATGCTCAGCATCACTACTCATTAGAGAAATGCCAATCGAAACCACAAAGAGGTATCACCTCACACCAGTCAGAATGACCATCATCAAAAAATCTAGAAACAATAAATGCTGGAGAGGGTGTGGAGAAAAGGGAACCCTCTTGCACTGTGGTAGGAATATAAATTGATACAGTCACAATGGGGAACACTATGGAAGGGCCTTAAAAACCTAAAAATAGAACTATCATGTGACCCAGCAATCCCACTACTGGGCATATACCCTGAGAAAACCATAATTCAAAAAGAATCATGTACCACAATGTTCATTGCAGCACTATTTACAATAGCCAGGACATGGAAGCAACATAAATGTCCATCGACAGACGAATCGATAAAGAAGATGTGGCACATATATACAGTGGAATATTACTCAGCCATAAAAAGGAATGAAATTGAGTTATTTGTAATGAGGTGGATGGACCTAGAGTCTGTCATACTGAGTGAAGTAAGTCAGAAATGGAAAAGCAAATACCATATGCTAACGCATATATATGGAACCTAAAAAGAAAGAGTAGTTCTGATGAACCTAGTGGCAGGACAGGAATAAAGACACAGATGTAGAGAATGGACTTGAGGACATGGGGAGAGGGAGGGGAAGCTGGGATGAAGTGAGAGAGTAGCATTGACATATATACATTACCAAATGTAAAATAGATAGCTAGTGGGAAGCAGCTGCATAGCACAGGGAGATCAGCTCGTTGCTTTGTGACCACCTAGAGGGGTGGGATAGGGAGGGTGGGAGGGAGACGCAAGAGGGAGGGGATATGGGGATACATGTATACATATAGCTAATTCACTTTGTTATACAGCAGAAACTAACACAACAATGTAAAACAATTATACTTCAATAAAGATGTAAAAAAAAAAAGTACAGCAAATAGTAAGTGTTGGTGAGAAAGTGGAGAAAAGGGAATCCTAGTACACTGTTGGTGGGAATATAAATTGTTACAGCCGCTATAGAAAACAGTATCGAGGTTCCTCAGTAAATTTAAAATAGAACTACCATATGACCCAGCAATTCCATTCCTGGGTATATATCTGAAGAAAACAAAAGCACAAATTTAAAAAGATATATGCACCCCAATGTTCACTGTGTTCATTGTAGCATTATTTACAATAGTCAAGTTTTCATTAACAAATGAATGGACACAGAAGATGTGAAATATATATACGTGTAAGTGTGTGTTTGTGTGTGTGTGTGTGTGTATATATATATATATACATATAATGGAATATTAACCATAAAAAAAGAATGAAATTTTGCCATTTCCAGAAACATTGATGGTCCTGAGGTTATTATGCTTAGTGAAATTAATCAGACAAAGACAAGAGAAAAAGAAAAAAAAGAAATAACATGTGTTGTGCTCAAAGCCAGTTAAAATATAAACATACCAGGCATAACTGTCTTCTTCTTTAGTGTCCTGCTTTGGAGTTAACAAATGTTTGCTTTAACAAAATCCCTCTCTCCATTCATTGTTAGCAATTACTGTATATTTGCCTTATGCAATACATAAAAAAAAAAATTTTCTATGTATTAAGTAATTGACGTGATGTTTAGCAAGTGGTGGTTGTTACACAACAGTTTTGATCTCCCTTCAAGGCAATTACTAGATCTCATAATTCACGTTTTATTTACACATCTAATTCTAACAGTTAATGTGACAACAGGGAGCTTTTTATGTGCCACATCTTTCATATTTGTGAAATAATCATGTGAGATATCCTCGGAAAGGCTATCTACATTCAATGTTTGACTACTATATTTATCATGTGTTCCTTTTAAACTCTGCTGTTCATTCAGTAAATATTTATTAAGGGTCTTCAATGAGAGATCACTGGAGTGTTCATTTGCAATTTATATCATTTTATACGATTACTGGGAATTCTAAAATCTGGGCTGCCATGCTATTGCACTCACGGCTTTCTGACTAGATGCCATGAAAAGAAATTCTTCCGGCAAAGTCAAATCCAACTCTCTACCTAAGTTACTTTCTGATTTAATGTGCAAAACATACTAAAATGTAAGGTACCATTTTATAAATAATAATAATTTAGAGGGTACCATTTTGTAAACCTAAATTTTAAACTCTCTAAACCTCAATTACCATACCTGTAAAATGCGTTGTCCAAAATACCACAGCTAAAATTAGTGGAGTGGGGGTTTGAACCCCAGTTTATCTGACTCCAATGTCTAGGTTGTCAACTACTATCAAAACAGTGTGCTTCAAGAATATGTTATCGGGCTTCCCTGGTGGCGCAGTGGTTGAGAGTCCGCCTGCCAATGCAGGGGACACGGGTTCGTGCCCCGGTCTGGGAAGATCCCACATGCCGCGGAGCGGCTAGGCCCGTGAGCCATGGCCACTGGGCCTGCGTGTCCGGAGCCTGTGCTCCGCAACGGGAGAGGCCACAGCAGTGAGAGGCCCGCATACCGCAAAAAACAAACAAAAGAATATGTTATTATGCAGATTTTAGTATCAAAGGAAAGGAGGTGTTAATGTGTATTCAAGATCAGGAATGAATCATTTTGATTGTTTATTGTTCTGGAGCAGAGATAGCTTTAGAACAACATTCTAAGGGCTGGAGGTAGGAGGAAAACTAGTTTGGGTGTATTTCTTGGACTGAATTCTTATGCCAATATAGTCAACTCTTTTGACACATACTATTGTAGCAATTCTTGTAATCTAATATTTTCCTCATCTCTTGGAGAAGTAAGAATGAATTTTCAGCGCAACCAGACAACTGTGGATGACTAGTGCACCACATGGAAACTCACACTCTCCTTTTATCAGATTTAGGATGATGCAACACACTATGAGTGATGTTTAAATTGTGATCATATCCTTAGTTCCATTATTATTTAATTACATAGACTAGTCTACTTACTTTTCAGTTTTAGGCACTGAAAGCAAGCAGGTTGGAGGTGAGCAGCCAAAAATAAGATATTCTTAGACTTTATCCATTTAATAATTTTCAGGTAAATGGTTAGGCTTATGAAGCCTCCAGTTTATAGTTACAACTTTATGAGGAAAAATTAACTGAGCCCTAAATCTTACCTCCACTGTTTTAACCACTTGCAAAGATAACTAATTACATATTACCTATGAAGTTAAAACCGTAATCCATCAAGCTGTTTCATTTGTCTTAAAAGATCACTTTCTTTCCTTAGACCCTTTGCCATATCCAAATGTCAAAGACTTACCCTTCACTCATTTAATAAACATTTTTTTATTAATGATGAGATATTTATGCTAGGCATTGTGTTAAGTATTGGGAAAATAAAGTCAATTAAAGGAAAAAATATAGCTTTTATCCTCAAGGAGCTTACTGTTTAAGAAGGGGCACTTGGTCTAGAGTCCCTGGGGATTTATTCATGAATACTTGGATAGATATCTGCACATCACTGGAAATTGTGGGAAAAATCTATGTGACTCTACATTTTTCTAGAAAATAGTTCCAAAGTATTTATTAGAATCTCAAAGATATAAGTGTAAATGACTCTCCCAAAAGGTTAAAATAAACATCAGCCTAGTGAGAAGGGAAGACATATAAATAAAAAGCAGTATTGATAAAAGTATGCATTTGTGCTATGAAAGCAGAGAAAGGTCATATAAATGAAATTGTGGGCAATGAAGGAATATATTATAATTGAGCTGAATTTTTAAGACTGAATAACTACATGAGAGGACAGAATGAAATTCTAGGCAAAATTGTGCTGGTAGGTACAATGGCATTAAATAGCACAATGCTTTTGTTTCTCTGAAAATAATTCGGTGTATTTGGGTTGGGGGCTGGGGGAACGGATGAAGAAGCAGGGCATGAAGGAGGAAGGTTGAGTATTGACCCCAGAGAGATAAGCAGGAGCCTTTTGTGCAAAGACACCCAGAGTTAGAAATCCCCCTGCTACTTCACACAATATTCAGGATAAATATTGGGTAAAGATAGTTGGATTTTAAACTTAGAAGTCTTACTCTGTAGCAAGAAGAAAGATGAGGACAAGCTGGATACAAAAAGAAGCCTACTTCCAGGCCTGAATTGAAGCTGTTACTGAAGTAATAACCAGGATGGACCCAAGGAGAGTATGCTGATGAAGTAGAATCCATAGGCCTTGCTAACTTTCTGAAAAGAGAAATGAGTGAGATGAGGTTAGGATATTCCAATGTCTCAGTGGACTGCAATGCCACTCATGGGGTAGGGATTTCAGAAGGAGAAGCATGTTTGAGAGAAATCAAATATGGTTTTGAACATACTGAGTTTAGACATCAGTGAGATAACCAAGTGGTTGTATACAGTCGATGGTTAGATGTACAGGTTTAGCATTCAGGCAACAGCTAGAACAGGTGATGTAAGTTGGGAGACATATGCATATGGTGGAAGTATGAAGAATGCTGTCACCAGAGGAAGTGCAAGGCATGGTAAGAGAGATGCTTATAGAAACTCTGGTAGGAAACATATATGGAAGAAAAGATAGAGAAGGAAAACCAGAAGAGAATTTAAAGAAAGAAGAACAGAGTGGTTAAAAGTATCAAAAGCTTCAGAACAATAAAGTAG
This sequence comes from Platanista minor, assembly GCA_004363435.1. Taxonomy (NCBI): domain Eukaryota; kingdom Metazoa; phylum Chordata; class Mammalia; order Artiodactyla; family Platanistidae; genus Platanista; species Platanista minor. The sequence goes on along the minus strand of RJWK010025576.1, from coordinate 3,600 downwards.
AATTAAGGCTGATAAATACTCTACTGGCATCCTGATTGGTATGGACCCAGATTCCTCCAGCACCTTGTTTTTTAAGTGAGGAGGAAGCACATCTCTACTATCTTCTCCAAGGATCCATTCCAGATTTTCCTTCCTGGAATGTATCTCTTTCAGCCTCATAACTCCCGCATCATGTTATTTAAACCATTACATCCTACTTTATCTTTTCTAGTACATAATGTATATTTGGTTTCCTTCACTAGAATGTTATTTCCAAGATGAGAGAAACCATATATTCTTCATCATTGTATCAAAGACAAGATCCTATATAGTTCTGGGCATAAAATCGATTCTTAAAATATATTTTCATAATTGAATTAAATTATAGTTTTAATGAATATATCCCATCTCCTCTATTTTACTAAATGCTAATGGAATAGCATCTGTTAGAGGAATGCTATTTTAGGTCCTTTGCTTCCACAAATCAACTTTGCAATTACTGATTTTTTACTGAAGTTGTATAGCTGGGGCTTTGGGTAGTACTTAACAAGTGATTCCAAATTCTTGTTTTACAACATGGCACAACTATGTCAGGTATCGTCAATTTTTCAAAAAGATCTTACCATGAAATTCACTCTAAATTTAGAAAACTTACACACATTTCCGTATTACATTTTTTTTTTTACATCTTTATTGGAGTAAAATTGCTTTACAATGGTGTGTTAGTTTCTGCTTTATAACAAAGTGAATCAGTTACACATATACCTATGTGCCCATATCTCCTCCCTCTTGCGTCTCCCTTCCTCTCACCCACCCTATTGCACCCATCCAGGTGGTCACAAAGCACCGAGCTGATCTCCCTGTGCTATGCGGCTGCTTCCAACTAGCTCTCTATTTTACGTTTGGTAGTGTAAATATGTCCATGAAACTCTCTCAGTTTGTCACAGATTACCCATCCCCCTCCCCATATCCTCAAGTCCATTCTCTAGTACTTCTGTGTCTTTATTCCCATCTTGCTCCTAGGTTATTCACGGCATTTCTTTTTTTCTTAGATTCCATATATATGTGTTAGCACACGGTATTTGTCTTTCTCTTTCTGACTTACTTCACTCTGTATGACAGACGCTAGGTCCATCCACCTCACTACAAATAACTCCATATTGTTTCTTTTTATGGCTGAGTAAAATTTCATTGTATATATGTGCCACATCTTCTTTATCGATTCATCCGATGAAGGACACAGGTTGTTTCCATCTCCTGCTATTGTAAATAGAGCTGCAATGAACATTTTGGTACATAACTCTTTTTGAATTATGGTTTTCTCAGGGTAAATGCCCAGTAGTGGAATTGCTGGGTCGTATGGTAGTTCTATTTGTAGTTTTTTACGAACCTCCATACTGTTCTCCATAGTGGCTGTACCAATTCACATTCCCACCAGCAGTGCAAGAGGGTTCCCTTTTCTCCACACCCTCTCCAGCATTTATTGTTTTTAGATTTTTTGATAATGGCCATTCTGACCAGTGTGAGATGATATCCCATTGTAGTTTTGATTTTCTTTTCTCTAATGATTAATGATGTTGAGCATTCTTTCATGTGTTTGTTGGCAGTCTGTAATGTCTTCTTTGGAGAAATGTCTATTTAGGTCTTCTGCCCATTTTTGGATTGGGTTGTTTGTTTTGTTGTTATTAAGCTGCATGAGCTGCTTGTAAATTTTGGAGATTAATTCTTTGTCAGTTGCTTCATTTGCAAATATTTTCTCTCATTCTGAGGGTTGTCTTTTGGTCAGGTTTATGGTTTCCTTTGCTGTGCAAAAGCTTTGAGGTTTCATTAGGTCCCATTTGTTTATTTTTGTTTCTATTTCCATTTCTCTAGGAGGTGGGTCAAAAAGAATCTTGCTGTGATTTATGTCATAGAGTGTTCTGCCTATATTTTCCTCTAAGAGTTTGATAGTTTCTGTACTTACATTTGGGTCTTTAATCCATTTTGAGCTTATTTTTGTGTATGGTGTTAGGGAGTGTTCTAGTCTCATAATTTTACATGTACCTGTCCAGTTTTCCCAGCACCACTTATTGAAGAGGCTGTCCTTTCTCCACTGTACATTCCCGTCTCCTTTATCAAAGATAAGGTGACCATATGTGTGTGGGTTTATCTCTGGGCTTTCTATCCTGTTCCATTGATCTATATTTCTGTTTTTGTGCCGGTACCATACTGTCTTGATTAATGTAACTTTGTAATACAGTCTGAAGTCAGAGAGCCTGATTCCTCCAGCTCCGTTTCTCGTTCACAAGATTGCTTTGGCAATTCGGAGTCTTTTGTGTTTCCATACAAATTGTGAAATTTTTTGTTCTAGTTCTGTGAAAAATGCCAGTGGTAGTTTGATAAGGATTGCATTGAATCTGTAGATTTCTTTGGGTAGTAGAGTCATTTTCACAATGTTGATTCTTCCAATCCAAGAACATGGTATATCTCTCCATCTATTAGTATCATCTTTAATTTCTTTCATCAGTGTCTTATAATCTTCTACATACAGATCTTTTGTCTCCTTAGGTAGGTTGATTCCTAGATATTTTATTCTTTTTGTTGCAGTGGTAAATGGGAGTGTTTTCTTGATTTCACTTTCAGGTTTTTCATCATTAATGTATAGGAATGCCAGAGATTTCTGTGCCTTAATTTTGGATCCTGCTACTTTACCAAATTCATTGATTAGCTCTAGCAGTCTTCTGGTAGCATCTTAGGATTCTCTTTGTATTGTATCATGTCATCTGCAAACAGTGACAGCTTTACTTCTTCTTTTCTGATTTGGATTCATTTTATTTCCTTTTCTTCTCTGATTGCTGTGGCTAAAACTTCCAAAGCTATGTTGAATAAGAGTGGTGAGAGTGGACAACCTTGTCTTGTTCCTGATTTTAGTGGAAATGCTTTCAGTTTTTCACCATTGAGGACGATGTTGGCTGTGGGTTTGTCATATGTGGACTTTATTATGTTGAGGAAATTTCCCTCTATGCCTACTTTCTGCAGGGTTTTTATCATAAATGGGTGTTGAATTTTGTTGAAAGCTTTCTCTGCATCTATTGAGATGATCATACCGTTTTTCTCCTTCAATTTGTTAATATGGTGTATCACGTTGATTGATTTGCATATATTGAAGAATCCTTGCTTTCCTGGAATAAACCCCACTTGATCATGGTGTATGATCCTCTTAATGTGCTGTTGGATTCTGTTTGCTAGTATTTTGTTGAGGATTTTTTCATTTAGGTTCATCAGTGATATTGGCCTGTAGTTTTCTTTCTTTGTGACATCCTTGTCTGATTTTGGTATCAGGATGATGGTGGCCTTGTAAAATGAATTTGGGAGTGTTCCTCCCTCTGCTATATTTTGGAAGAGTTTGAGGATAGGTGTTACCTCTTCTGTGAATGTTAGATAGAATTCACCTGTGGGGCTTCCCCGGTGGTGCAGTGGTTGAGAGTCCGCCTGCCGATGCAGGGGACGCGGGTTCGTGCCCCGGTCCGGGAAGACCCCACGTGCCGCGGAGTGGCTGGGCTCGTGAGCCATGGCCGCTAGGCCTGCGCGTCCGGAGCCTGTGCTCCGCAACGGGCGAGGCCACAACAGTGAGAGGCCCAC
>RJWK010025575.1:12367-27696 GCA_004363435.1 Platanista minor | reverse complement strand
GTCTTTAAACCATTTTGAGTATATTTTTGTGTATGGTGTTAGGGAGTGTTCTAATTTCATTCTTTTACATGTAGCTGTCCAGTTTTCACAGCAACAATTATTGAAGAGGCTGTCTTTCCTCCATTCATTGTATATTCTATTTTTTTTTTTTTTTTTTGCGGTACGTGGGCCTCTCACTGTTGTGGCCTCTCCTGTTGTGGAGCACAGGCTCCGAACGCGCAGGCTCAGCGGCCATGGCTCACGGGCCTAGCCGCTCTGCGGCATGTGGGATCTTCCCAGACTGGGACACGAACCCGTGTCCCCTGCATCGGCAGGCAGACTCTCAACCACTGCGCCACCAGGGAAGCCCCCTCCATTGTATATTCTTGCCTCCTTTATCAAAGATAAGGTGGCCATATGTGCGTGGTTTTATCTCTGGGCTCTCTATCCTGTTTCATTGATCTATATTTCTGTTTTTGTGCCAGTACCATATTGTCTTGATTACTGTAGTTCTGTAATGCATTCTGAAGTCAGGGAGTCTGATTCCTCCAGCTCCAATTTTCATTCTGAGGATTGCTTTAGCTATTCGGGGTCTTTTGTGTTTCTATACAAATTGTGAAATTTTTTGTTCTCATTCTGTGAAAAATGCCATTGGTATTTTGATAGGGATTGAATTGAATCTGTAGATTGCTTTGGGTAGTATAGTCATTTTCACAATGTTGATTCTTCCCATCCAAGAACATGGTATATCTCTCCATCTGTTTGTATCATTTTTAATTTATTTCATCAGTGTCTGATAGTTTTCTACATACAGGTCTTTTGTCTCCTTAGCTAGGATTATTGCTAGGTATTTTATTCTTTCTGTTGCAGTGGTAAACAGGAGTGTTTCCTTAATTTCTCTTTCAGATTTTCCATCATTAGTGTATAGGAATGCAAGAGATTTCTCTGCATTAATTTTGTATCCTGCTACTTTACCGAATTCATTGATTAGCTCTAGTAGTTTTCAGGTAGCATCTTTGGGATTCTCTATGTATAGTATCACATCATCTGCAGTCAGTGACAGTTTTACTTCTTCTTTTCCAATTTGGATTACTTTTATTTCTTTTTCTTCTCTGATTGCTGTGGTTAAAACTTCCAAAACTGTGTTTAATAATAGTGGTGAGAGTGGGCAACCTTGTCTTTTTCCTGATTTTAGAGGAAATGGTTTCAATTTTTCACCATTGAGAACGATGTTGGCTGTGGGTTTGTGATATATGACCTTTATTATGTTGAGGTAAGTTCCCTGTATGCCTACTTTCTGGATAGTTTTTATCATAAATGGGTGTTGAATTTTGTCAAAAGCTTTTTCTGCATCTATTGATATTATCATATGTTTCTTACCCTTCAATTTGTTAATATGGTGTATCACATTGATTGATTTGCATATATTGAAGAATCCTTGCATTCCTGGGATAAATCCCACTTGATCATGGTGTATGATCCTTTTAATGTGCTGTTGGATTCTGTTTGTTCGTATTTTGTTGAGGATATTTGCGTGTAAGTTTATCAGTGATATTGGTCTGTAGTTTTCTTTCTTTGTTACATCTTTGTCTGGTTTTGGTATCAGGGTGATATTGGCCTTGTAGAATGAGTTTGGGAGTATTCCTCCCTCTGCTATATTTTGGAAGAGTTTGAGAAGGATAGGTGTTAGCTCTTCCCTAAATGTTTGATAGAATTCTCCTGTGAAGCCATCTGGTCCTGGGCTTTCGTTTGCTGGAAGATTTTTAACCACAGTTTCAATTTCAGTGCTTGTGATTGGTCTCTTTATGTTTTCTGCTTCTTCCTGGTTCAGTCTGGGGAGGTTGTGCTTTTCTAAGAATTTGTCCTTTTCTTCCAGGTTGTCCATTTTATTGGCATATAGTTGTCTGTAGTAATCTCTCATGATCCTTTGTAGTTCTGCAGTGCCATTTTTTACTTCTCCTTTTTCATTTCTAACTCTGTTGATTTGAGTCTTCTCCCTTCTTTTCTTGATGAGTCTTGGTAGAGGTTTATGAATTTTATTTATGTTCTCAAAGAACCAACTTTCAGTTTTATTGATCTTTGCTGTTGTTTCCTTTATTTCTTTTTCATTTATTTCTGATCTGATCTTTATGATTTCTTTCCTTCTGCTAAATTTGGTTTCTTTTTGTTGTTCTTTCTCTAATTGCTTTAGGTGTCAGGTTAGGTTATTTGAGATTTTTCTTGTGTCTTGAGGTAGAATTTTATTGCTATAAACTTCCCTCTTAGAACTGCTTTTGTTGCATCCCATAGGTTTTTGGGTCTTCATGTTTTCATTGTCATTTGTTTCTAGGTATTTTTTAATTTCCTCTTTTATTTCTTCAGTGATATCTTGGTTATTTAGTAGTGTATTGTTTAGCCTCTATGTGTTTGTATTTTTTACGGTTTTCTTCCAGTAATTGATATCTACTCTCATAGCGTTGTGGTTGGAAAAGATACTTAATAGGATTTCAATTTTCTTAAATTTACCAAGGCTTGATTTGTGACCCAAGATATGATCTATCCTTGAGAATGTTCCATGAGCACTTGAGAAGAAAGTGTATTCTGTTGGCTTTGGATGGAATGTCCTATAAATATCAGTTAAGTCTATCTTGTTTAATGAGTCACTTAAAGCTTGTGCTTCCTTATTTATTTTCATTTTGGATGATCTGTCCATTGGTGAAAGTGGGGTGTTAAAGTCCCCTACCATGATTGTGTTACTGTCAATTTCCCCTTTTATGGCTGTTAGCATCTGCCTTATGTATTGATGTGCTCCTATGTTGGGTGCATAAATATTTACAATTGTTATATCTTCTTGGATTGATCTCTTGATCATTATGTAGTGTCCTTCTTTGTCTCTTGTAATAGCCTTTATTTTAAAATCTATTTTATCTGATATGAGAATTGCTACTCCAGCTCTCTTTTGATTTCCATTTGCATGGATTATCTTTTTCCATCCCCTCACTTTCAGTCTGTATGTGTCCCTAGGTCTGAAGTGGGTCTCTTGTAGGCAGCATATATACAGGTCTTGTTTTTGTATCCATTCAGCCAGTCTATGTCTTTTGGTGGGAGCATTTAATCCATTTACATTTAAGGTGATTATCGATATGTATGTTACTATTACCATTTTCTTAATTGTTTTGAGTTTTTTATTGTAGGTCTTTTCCTTCTCTTGTGTTTCCTGCCTAGAGAAGTTCCTTCAGCATTTGTTGTAAAGCTGGTTTTGTGGTGCTGAATTCTCTTAGCTTTTGCTTGTTTGCAAAGGTTTTAATTTCTCCATCAAATCTGAATGAGATCCTTGCTGCATAGAGTAATCTTGGTTGTAGGTGTCTCCCTTTCATCACTTTAAATATGTCTTGCCTCACCCTTCTGGCTTACAGAGTTTCTGCTGAAAGATTCCTTTGTATGTTATTTGTTGTTTTTCCTTGCTGCTTTTAATAGTTTTTCTTTGTATGTAATTTTTGATAGTTTGATTAATATGTGTCTTGGCGTTTTTCTCCTTGGATTTATCCTGTATGGGACTCTCTGCACTTCCTGGACCTGATTATTTCCTTTCCCATGTAAGGGAAGTTTTCAAGTGTAATCTCTTCAAACATCTTCTCAGACCCTTTCTTTTTCTCTTCTTCTGGGACCCATATAATTCGAATGTTGGTGCGTTTAATGTTGTCCCAGAGGTGTCTGAGACTGTCCTCAATGCTTTTCATTCTCTTCTTTATTCTGCTCTGTGGTAGTTATTTCCACTATTTTATTGTCCAGGTCACTTATCCGTTCTTCTGCCTCAGTTATTTTGCTATTGATTCCTTCTAGAGAATTTTATATTTCATTTTTGTGTTGTTCATCATTGTTTGTTTGCTCTTTAGTTCTTCCAGTTTCTTGTTAAACCTTTCTTGTATTTTTTCCATTCTATTTCCAAGATTTTGAATCATCTTTAGTATCATTACTGTGAATTCTTTTTCAGGTAGGCTGCCGATTTCCTCTTCATTTGTTTGGTCTGGTGGGTTTTTACCTTCCTCCTTCATGCTGCTTATTTCTGTCTTCTCAGTTGGCTCTACCTACTGTTTTTGGGGTCTCCTTTTCACAAAGGAGTTTTTAGTTCCTGTTGTTTTTGATGTCTGCCCCAGTGGTTAAGGTTGGTTCAGTGGGTTGTGTAGGCTTCCAGGTGGGGGGGACTGATGTCTGTATTCTTGTAGTTGTGGCTGGATCTTGTCTTTCTTCTAGGCAGGGCCACTTCTGGTGGTGTGTTTTGGGGTGTCTGTGAAGCTATTATAATTTTAGGCAGCCTCTCAGCTAATAGGTGGGGTTGTGTTCTTATCTTGCTAGTTGTTTGGCATGGGACTTCCAGCACTGGAGCTTGCTAGCCATTGAGTGCAGCTTTATATTAGAGTTGAGATGGAGACCTCTGGGAGAGCTCTCACCGATTGATATTACATGGGGCCAGGAGGTCTCTGGTGTTCCAGTGTCCTGATATTGGGCTCTCCCACCTCAGAGGCTCATTGCTGACATGAAGCCAGAGCACCAAACTCATGTTAGCCACATGGCTCAGAAGAAAAGTGAGAAGAAAAATGAAAGAAAAAAAATAAAAGTAAATAAAATGATTAAAATAAAAAATATTTTAAAAATTATTAAAAAAATTTTTAAGTAATAAAAATAAGAAGAGAGCAACCAAACCAATAAACAAATCCACAAATGATATCAAGCCCTAAAAGCTATACTAAGGTAAACAAAAATCAGAGACAAGTCAGTCGCTTACAGCAAACCCCAAGTCTACAGTTGCTCCCAAAATCCACTGCCTCAATTTTGGGATGATTCATTGTCTCTTCAGGTATTCCATAGATGCAGGGTACATCAAGTTTATTGTGGGGATTTAATCTGCTGCTCCTGAGGCTTCATGGATAAGCGTCACTTTCTCTTCTTTGTTCACACAGCTCCTGGTGTTCAGCTTTGGTTTTGGCCCCGCCTCTGCGTGTAGGTCACCTGAGGGTGTCTGTTCCCTGCCCAGACAGGAGGGGGTTAAAATAGCAGCTGATTAGGCCTCTCTGGCTCACTCATGCCAGGGGGAGGGAGGGGTATAGTAGTTGTAATTAGAATGTGGGGCAAGCCTGCTACAGCAGATGCTGGTGTGATGTTGCAACAGCCTGAAGCACTCTGTGTGTTTTCCCAGGGAAATTGTCCCTGGATCATGGGACCCTGGCAGTGGTGGGCTGCACAGGCTACAGGGTGGGGTTGGGAGCTGTGGCTAGTGCCCCATGCTTGCACACCGGATTCTTGGTGGCTGCAGCAGCAGCATTAGTGTTTCATGCCTGTCTCTGGTGTCCATGCTGATAGCTGCAGCTTGCACCTGTCTCTGAAGCTCATTTAGAAGGTGCTCTAACACCTCCTAAACACGAATCAATGGTCTTTTGATCCTTAGGCAGCTCCAGACTTTTTCCCAGACTCCCTACCAGCTAGCTGTGGTCCACTAGAGCCCTTCAGGCTGTCTTTACACAGCCAATCCCAGTCCTTTCAATGGGATCTGACCTCTGAAGCCCGAGCCTCGGCTCCCTCAGACAAGGATCTGAACTCTGAAGCCCGAGCCTCAGACAAGCCTCTTGGGCTGGTGAGTGCTGGTTGGCACAGATCATCTGTGCAGGAATCTGTCCACTTTGCCCTCCACACTCCTGTTGCTGTGCTCTCCTCTGTGGCTCCGAAGATCACCCCCCACCACCACCAGTGAAGGGGCTTTCTGGTGTGTGGAAACTTTTCCTCCTTCACAGCTCCCTCCCAGAGGTGCAGATCCCATCCCTATTGTCTCTGCTTTTTCTTTTTCCCTACCCAGGTACGTGGGGGAGTTTCTTGCCTTTTGGGAAGTCTGAGGTCTTTTGCCAGCATTCAGTAGGTGTTCTGTAGGAGTTGTTCCACATGTAGATGTATTTTTGATGTATTTGTGTGGAGGAGGGTGATCTCCACGCCTTACTCCTCTGCCATCTTGAAGGTCCCCTATCAAAGACATAGTTCTTATAGGTGTTTGCTCCTGATTTTTTTTCCTTATCCCTGACTCTCTTCCCATACATCACATTTGAGGTTAATTATCTGACTGCAGAAGGAAAAAAGCAATGACAAAACAATGGTAACATCAATATTATTCTCTCATATTTGTGTAATATTTTAAAATTCATAAAATTTTGTGATATATAATATCTTGTTTGATCCTCACAACATGACAGTTATTATTTTTCTATTTTACAGATAGGAAACTGAAGCTCAAAGAACTAACGGGGCTCTTTCCCCTTCTTCTTCTCCTTTCCTAGTCTTTCTTTTTTTTTTTTTTTTTTTTTTTTTTTTTTTTTTTTTTTTTTTTTTTGCAGTACACGGGCCTCTCACTGTCGTGGCCTCTCCCGTTGCGGACCACAGGCTCCGGACGCTCAGGCTCAGCGGCCATGGCTTACGGACCCAGCTGCTCCGCGGCATGTGAGATCTTCCCGGACCGGGACACGAACACGTGTCCTCTGCATCGGCAGGCGGACTCTCAACCACTGCACCACCAGGGAAGCCCTCCTTTCCTATTCTTTTTCACTGCATCTCTTTTTGAAAAACTCAGTCCTAAATCTGTAGGCAGGGCCAAGTCAGGTAAATATATGGACCGGGCTTGTGAGGGAGCTGCAGTGGCCCAGTGGCAGATGTCAAAGTCTGATTAGAGTTGCTACAATATATTCACTAAATATGTACAGTATTTTACAGAAGCTGTGACCCACCCTCAGAAGAAAAGAACAAAACAATACAGAGAATAAAACATACTCTAAGTAGGCCCAGATAGTTAACAAAGACTTCAAAGCAGCTTTTATAAATGTTTTAAAAATTAAAGAAAAAATGATAACAATGATTCAACAAAGAACCTCAGAAAAGAAATAATTAGATTAGATAGGAAGGACTATACAGGCCACTAAAATGGCAAAAATTGTCAGAATGGAGAAAAAAATCAAGATTCAGCTATATGGTATCCACAAGAGATACATTACAGATAGAAAAAACAACTACTTTGAAATTAATAGGATGGAAAAGATAGAGCAGGCAAATAGTAGCCACATGAGAGCTGGAGTGGCTATATTGTTATCAGACAAAATAGATTTTTAATATTTTTAGAGAACAAAATGGACATTTCATAATAAAAGGGCTAGTGTATCAGGAAGCTATAATAGTTAAAATGTATGAACACCTAATAAAAAAGCTAAAAATATATTAATATAAGACTGATAGAATTGATAGATGTAGATAATTCTCAAATTATAGTTGGAGATTTCAATGCCACACTTAACAATATTTAGAAAAAACAGCTAGACATAAAATCAGCCAAGATAGAATACTTGAACAACCTCATCAACCAGTGTGACCTAATTGATATTTATAGAAATACCACCCTAGAAGAGAAGAAAATGCGTTCTTTTCAAGAGCACATGGAACATTTTCTAGAAAACTCTATGCTAGGTCTATAAAATAGGTCTCCATCAATATTAAAAAAATTCAGATTATTCAAAGTATGTTCTCTATCTACAACAGAATTAAATTAAAAATTTTAAAAATCAAAAGAAATTTGATAAATCAGCTAATATTTTTCAATTAAACAAAATATCTTCTTAATAAGAATCAACCAGAGAAATTAGAAAAATTTTCAACTGATGGAAAAGAGAACGTGACATATTGAAACTTATGTGATACAGTTAAAAGAATGCTCAGTATCATTAATTATCAGGGAAATGCAAATTAAAACCACAATGAGATATTACTTCACACTTGTCAGAATGGCTATCATCAAAAAGACCACAGACAGAAAATGTTGGTGAGAATGTGGAGAAAAGGGAACCCTCATATACTTTTGGTGAAAATGTAAATTGGTGAAGCCATTAAGGAGAACAGTATGGGGATTCCTTGAAAAAGTAAAAACAGAGTTACCATATGATCCTGCAATCCCACTCCTGGGCATATATCCAGAGCAAACTCTAACTTAAAAAGATACGTGCACCCCAATGTTCATAACAGCACTATTTACAATAGTCAAGATATGGAAGAAACCTGTGTCCATCAGCAGATGAATAGATAAAGAAGGCGTGATATATATATATGTGTACTGGAATACTACTTAGCTATAAAAAAGAATTAAAATTTGCCATTTGCAACAAGATGGGTGAATCTGAAGGGTATTGCACTTAGTGAGATAAGTCAGAGAAAGACAAATATGATATCACTTATATGTGGAATCTTAAAAATACAACAAACTAATGAATATAACAAAAGAGAAACAGAGTCACAGATACAGAGAACAAACTAGTAGTTACCAGTGGGGAGAGGGAAGGGGAGAGAGGTAAGATAGGGGTAGGGGATTAAGAAGTACAACCTACTATTTATAAAATAAATAAGCTACAAGGATATATTGTACAACACAGGGAATATAGTCAATATTATATAATAACTATAAATTTAAAAATTGTGAATCATTATCTTGTACACCTGAAACCTAAATAATACTGTGAAACAACTATACCTCAATTTAAAAGATATCCCTGCTCTGCTACCCAGAACTACAGAATGCGTAGCAGAGCATCTGTGCCTAGTCTTTTCTAAAGTGTGAACAATTAAAAAAATGATACTACAACCTTGTTTTTACCTATAAAAATGTTATATTACTTACGCATGGATTTATTATAGATTAGCTAGATTTTATCTGTATAAGAGAAATAAATACAAACACATCATGATGAATATAATTTTAAAAAACAAGAAGAAATTAGGAAAAATGTCTCCACATACTACTTGTTGAATGTGGAGACCTGTGAATCTCTGAAGTTTTCTGAGAGCTTGTCTCACTAAGATGTTATGAGGAACAAGCCATGGCAGGAGAGGATGCTCAAGGATAGGCATCTAGCTGGATGAGAGAGTGGCTGATAGATTACAGAAATCGGAAAGGTTAGCAGTCAAATCCAGAAAAGAGTGTAAGAAAAGGAGGGAAGTAACTAGCCCACCCCTAGCCTCCCAGCAAACAAAGGATAAGAGTATTCTAGGAAGAGGTCTTGAGACATGAAATACTACCTACTGTGTTTGGGGAATTTAAAGTCATTCAGCAAGTGACGGAGCCAGAGAAAAGGGTGAGGATGGCCCAGATTATGAAAAAGCATGATAAGCCAGGGCAGGGCATTTGCATTTATCGTACAATGAGCAAAGCCAATGAAGGACTTTCAGCATGAAAAAGATATGATGAGATACACAGATCAATGACTTTTGCGGTGGTGAGGCAGATGGATTGGAGGTGTCGAGAGACAGTAAGGTCAGTTAGGAGACTATCGACACATCCAGGTGAGAGATTTGCTTGAACGAAGGCAGTGACGGTGAGTGTGGATTGGGGAGAAGACTGACAAATGAAATAGTTTGAAGGGAAAACTGGCAGCGCTTGGAGACGGTCGGGGATAAGGTGGATGGTGGGGTTATGAGTGATGCACGGTTCTCGGGCTTGGGGAGTGATATAGATACTGGGGGTAGTCCATCAAATACCGAGAAGAGAAAAGCTGAGTGTAAGGCTGGGGGTGCTAATGGCGAGATGGTTTTCTGGGATATACTGAGTTTGAGATATCGACGGGAAATTCATAGAAAAACATGGTGTAGGTAGGTTTATAACTTACTTTTATCCTTTTTGGGTTTTATGTCTATGAGAGTAGTCTTGGTTGGAAATAAGGAAGTGGAAGCCATCAATAGCTAGGTGTTAGTTAAAAGCATGGGAATGAATGTTATTTTGTAAGAGAAGGATGTAAAGCAAGAGGAGAAGGTGGATGAGTGCAGCATTATAGGCAGACGAGCAACTGAGGTGTGGGTGCAGGAGGAGGGTCCAGCAATCATAGAGGAGCCTAGAAGTAGGAGGAGAGCCAGGAAGGACAAGCACCATGCAAACCAAAAAAGGTAAGGTGTAAAAATGGTGAGAGTGGCCCAGCTTTTAAATCCACCTCAGTTTTAAGATAGGTAATGGAAAAGGCTCCTTGGAGTTGGCAGTAGGAATGTTGATGACAGATGTGGTCAGAGTGGTCTCCATGGAATGGAGGTGATTGAAGTCAGAGTGATGACTCTAACAGTGATTGGGAAATGAGGAATGGAGACATCTAGTGCTAATTAATTTTCAAGATGCTTGCCTGCCAGGGAAAGGAGAGAGATCCAGCAGAAGCCAGGAGCTGAGAAGCAAAACCAAGGAATGTTTCTCTGTTTATTTGTTTTTGGATAAGACAGACTTGAGTGTGCTGATAAGGTGAAGGGAAGGAGCCAGTGAGAGCATCTGATGATACAGAAGAGAGAAAAGTAAAAATGGAGAAAAGGTCCCAATTGGTACCGTTTGGGACCACATGGACCCCTGGCTGGAGCTCAGGAAAGGCAGGACTTGAGAATGTGGCTTCTTTCCTAGGACCTTGTGGGAGGGCAGGTCAGGAGCAGGGTGGAAGCACAGTCCATATCTAGATAATGTGGCTGTGTCTAGATTGCCAAAGTGAGCATCCGTGCCGCAGATCCAGGGGTCTGCCTGGGAGGACATATGAATTGTTGATGTACAGACTCTGCTTGCCCTGGTTCAGTCCCCCACATTTACTCAAGCTGTGCGCTCTTCCCTCTTTTTTTTTTTTTTTTTTTTGCGGTACGCGGGCCTCTCACCGCTGCGGCCTCTCCCGTTGCGGAGCACAGGCTCCGGACGCGCAGGCTCAGCGGCCACGGCTCACGGGCCCAGCCGCTCCGCGGCATGTGGGATCTTCCCGGACCGGGGCACGAACCCGCGTCCCCTGCATCGGCAGGCGGACTCTCAACCCCTGCACCACCAGGGAAGCCCTCTTCTCCCTTTTTAACCACAGAATTAAAAAGAAAAAAGTTGGACTACTGAGCCCCTTAGAAACTATCTGATGAGTTATTTTTCAGATGAGGAAGTGCAGATCTAAAACAGCAGCTAACCCAAGGCCATACTGCTAATAAAGGAGGGTTAGGACTTGAAGCCAGGCTTCCCGGTTCCCTGCCCTGTGCTCTTTCAGTGTTATGGGTCAGCCTCACACTGCTTGCTGGGTGCTGGCCTAGGACATGCAATAACTCTGTTTTCCTGATTAGAATTATTATTTTTGTCATCGAAAGCCGTTTGCGTACTAAGTGGGACAGAGGCCATTTCTGCTTTGCTCTTTCCTCTTTTGTCACAAGACACTTTGTCTCACACAGCTGGTTGGGCAGAGAGCTTAGCAAGGGGTTTCCACAGAAATCCTCATTGTACCCCATACTGCTACCATCCTTCGTGTTCACACACAGATGAAATCTGCCAATGATAATAAAAACGATTTCTTTAACACTTATGATGTGCCAGGCACTGTGCTAAAGCACTTTATTTAATTTTATGAGTAGGTAAGATTATTATGCTCTGATTGAGAGATGAGCAATCTGGGGTACAGAGAAAGAGACATCAAACAACTTGGCCAAGGTCACCCAGCAAAGGGCAGGGCCCTGGATATGAACAAGGCCATCTGGCTCCACAGCCTGCACACACACCTCTATGAATATAATGTGGAGGTGGGGCGCTGAGGCCTGGCAAGAAGGCAGTTGCCTTCCCCTCAGTGTCCCAGGGGTCAATGTGGCTTCCCCAGCCCAGTCTCTGCCTGCCCCCAGCACCCTGTCCCTAGGGAACTTGTCATCACAGCTTCCTCCTCCTCCACTTCCTGCTCTCCCTGAACCCTCCTCCAGCTGAAAAACCATTCTGGCAATTCAAGCCTGACTCTAGTGAATTATGTTTCTCCAAATTGCTACATTAATAAGGGCTGTGTGTTCCTAGAGCATCATTAATTACAGACACATTTTTATTTCCCACTGAAATATGGCCTGTGTTTCTGCTCCACGCAGCTCAGGCACAATCTTGCCAATGTGCCTCTGTGTTGCTTTTGACATCTGTCTCTGACTTTCCCTGAAAACAGCCCTTGCGGTTCCCTGCTCTCCACCTCTTTCTTCCTCCTGGCTTGTGTGTTTTTCCCCAAGTGCTAAGAGTCCCTCCATGCAAGCCTGGAAGGATGTGAAGGTCCCAATTCCTCAAACTTTTCCAATCAAAAGCAGTTTGCCCTTGCTGCTGGGGGCAGTGCAGGACAACAGAGGTGAAGGGATCAAGCAGATGATGCCCTGATGATGTCCCCTCCCTAGCCCCAAGACCTCCCGGGAAATATAGTTCATTAGATTTAAGGTGACTTCAATAATTGGGACATTCCGAGTAAGGTAGGAGGCACCAGGTACCTGCCTCTGCCCACATAGCTTCCTCAAACTGGATCTACTGATGGACCCCACTTTCAGGCCCAGCCTCTGAGCCATGTAGGACTGAGGCAGGAAACTAGCAGGAACACCCTGCTTCCCCCATCTGCTGGCTTGGAGATAGTCATTCCAGTACCGTGTTCACTTTCTCACACTCCAGGGGTGAGACCCAGGACCTCCTGTGTGTATAGCCTAGAAACTGAAGCCGTTTTTACTCCCCTTGCACTGTTCATATCCATAGAAACCCCTTGGATTTCCACTCCTTAATCTACCTGGACACCTACTTAGAACCCCAGTCTCCCTCTGCATCAGTGATTTGCAACCATGGCTGTATATTGCATATGGGGGAAAGTTGTAAAAAAAAGACCATGCTTAGGCAACCCCGCAGACAAATTCAGAATCTCCGAGAGTGAGACCCTGGCCTCAGGAGTTTTAAAGCTTCTCTAGTGATTGTAAGATGCAGCCGACTTTAAAAAACTCTTTCAGTCCTTGCTACTCAAAGTGGATTTCATGAACCAGCACCATGAACGCAGCCTGAGAGCTTATTAGAAATGCAGAATCTCAGGCCCCACCCCAGGCAGACGGAATCAGAATTGGCTACATTTTAATAATATCTCCAGGTGATTTGTAGGCCTTTTAAAGACTGAAAAGTACTCTAGCTCAAAATGCTTTTCAAACCTGAGCGTGCACAAGAATTACCTAGAGAGCTTGTTAAGAATAAAAATCCATTTCAGTCTGTCTGGGGTGGGGCTGGGGGGTCTGCTTTTTTAATAAGGCCCCCAGTTAGTTCTGATGCAGGTGGTCCTGGGATCACACCTGGGGAAGCACAGCTTCTAGGATTTGGTCTTTGGCCTCCTGGGCTGTGGACCTGATAACCCTGACCAGGCTCTCTGTCCCGGGCAGAGGCCTTGCTCAGAGAGGAGGAACCTTCTGGGTGGGTAGCCCATGATGCTGCCCTCTCCTGCAGCAGGTGGATTGGAGCCCTCACCCTTGCCTAAGCTGGCTGAGCCCTTGGCCCCGCTGAGACAGGGCCCTGCTCACTGTGCTCAGCTGATTTCTTCACCTTGCCAAAGTCTGATTTCTTTTAAGAGCTATATATTTTTTAATTAAAGTATAATATATGTCACATAAAATTCATCATTTTAAAGTGTACGTGTCAGTGATTTTCAGCACATTCACTCTGTCTGGCCACCATTACCCTTGTCTAATTTCAAAACATTCCATCATTCCAAAAAGAAACCCTGTTCTCATTAGCGGTCAGTCCCAATTTTCCCTCCACCCCCCATGACTCGGCAACCATTCACCTACTTTCTGTCTCTATGGATTTGCCTCTTCTGGGCATTTCATATCAAGGGAATCACACAACATGTGGCCTTTTGGCTCTGCCTTCTTTCACTCAGCATAAGGTTTCAAAAGTTCATCCATGTTGTCACGTGTAACAAGTCTGCAGTTTTGTGTCCCCTGTCTACCTCCAGAAGGCATGCTTGGCCTTGAGAGGTCCTCAGAAAAGCTGACATGTCTTATCCGGCCCTTACTTCCACGCCCCTTAGCCTCCACCCAACAAACCTTCAAAGACAGCATTGGTGGCTATAGGCTGGGCACCACCAGAGGTCACTGGAACAATAAGACCACTTCCAGGTCATGTGGTACAACTTCCTTTTTTCCCATTTGTGGAAACCGAGGCCCACAGAGGCTTTCCTGCATGTCTGCAGCTTCTCCAGAACATTCTGGGTCTCCCTAGGGTGAAGAGAAGCAGAAGCTGTGGGAAGGGGGAGGGCAGGGTGGGAAAGGAAGGAACAGAGAGGGGCACCAGGGGACATCCGTGCCCAAGTCTGGAACACCATCCCCCTGAGGAGAGAAACGTGAAGGCTAACACCAAGATTTATATCTGGGAGTTTCAAGTTTTCAGAAGATAGTGCAGAAGGGACACATTTATTGAGAGAAGATAAATTCCCTCTTTGCAGATTTATTAGAACTGGTATAGAGCTGGTTCATAGATTTTTTTTGGCAAAAGCCCTTAAACTTTTATGTCCCATCATAATGGTAAATGAAGTCCAGAAAACAGTTTAAATAATTCTTGATTACATGATCCTCCCCTGCTGCCCATTCCAAGCCTCTGCTCCTCGGATGGGCCAGGCCTGTGGGGGGAGGCATCTCCAGGCCCCCAGGGAAGCACAGAATGAGGGAATAAAGTCTCTAAAATGGAAGAGTCATTTCAATCCAGAATCCAGGAGCTAAGCTTGAAAAGGATATAGAGTGGGCATTGTCTAATGAGTTAATACTCAGGTTAAACTGATTTTTTAAAAGTGACTGTCTACTGGGACTTCCCTGGTGGTCCAGAGGCTAATACTCCACGCTCCCAATATTGGGGGCCCGGGTTCGATCCCTGGTCAGGGAACTAGATCCCTCACACTGCAACAAAGTTCCTGCAGTCTGCAACTAAGACCTGGCTCAGCCAAATAAATAAATAAATAAATAATTAAAAAAATGGAATGTCTACTATGTCAGAGGCCCTTTAAGATTTGGTGTCTCATTTTAATGCTGTGAAATAGATTATCTTATATGAATGTTCCTCATCTTCTCTCTCTCTCTGTGTTTATTCTTTTCTAGCCTCACTGGCCTCCTTGATAGTCCTGAGGCACACCAAGAACCCTGATGCCTCAGGGCCTTTGCACCTCCTGTGTCCCTGCTGATGTACTTATGGCTTACTTCCTCACTTCCTTCAGTCTTCTCTTTAAATATCACCTACAGAGACCTTCTCTAGTCATCCCATCACAAAATAGCCCTCTCTATTACTTTTTTCTCCCTTATCCTGCTTTACAACTCAATAATAACACAAAGAATAAAAAAAATGGCAAAAGGATTGAAAAGCACTTCACAGAATAAGGTATATAGACGGCAAACAAGCACATGAAAAGATGCTCAGCATCATTTGTGATTAATGAAATGCCAATTCAAAGCACAGTGAGATTTTGCTGCACTCCCACTAGAATGGCTCAAATTAAAAAAAAAAAAAAAAAAAAAAAAAAAAAAAAAAAAAAAAAAAAAAAAAAAAAAAAAAAAAA
>RJWK010025575.1:0-12267 GCA_004363435.1 Platanista minor | reverse complement strand
TATACATTGCTGGTGGAGATAGAATTGGTATAACCACTTTGGAAAAAGTTTAAAAATTAAAGACCCACCTAAGATATGACCCAGCCCTTCTACCCCTTAGTATATAGCCAAAAGAAATAGAAACATATGTTCTTAAAAACTTGCATTCAGATGTGCGCAGCAGCTTTATATGTTATAGCCCCAAATTGAAAAGAAAGTCTATCAGTAGGTGAATTGATAAATAAATTGTGTCATAACCATCCAATGGAATACTATTCAGCAATAAAAATGAATTATTAATATATAAAATAGCAGTATGAATCTCAAAAAAGTATACTGAGTTATAGAAGCCAGATAAAAAAAGATTATATACTGTATCATTTTGTTTATATAAAATTCTAGAAAATGCAAACTAATCTACAGTGACTGAAAACAGATTAGTGATCACCTGGAGCTCAGAGAAGAGGCAGGATGGGTGGGGAGAAAGGGTGGTGAAGGAGAATGAGGAAAGTTTTGAAGGTGATGGAAATATTCATTATCATGATTGTGGTGATAGTCTCATGGGCATATAAAAAGCGTATCAAGTTTTAGAATTTAAATGTACGTAGTTTATTATATGGCAGTCATACCTCAAGAAAGCCATTAAACAAACAAAAAAGAAAGTTTCTTCTCTGAGCTAAAGAATGGAAGCTGTAGGGCCTGGGGTAGGAGGTTCTGATCTCCTAGGAAAGCAGAGCTTGTCTCTGGAATGACAACATCCTATGGGTGCTTCCTTCCCTGAGAGACTTCTAGAAGTCAAAGCTATCATGACCACAAGAAAAGGATAAAGATGGCTTATCCTCTGTCTGTTGCCTTCTTCCACAATGCAAACCTGAGCTACCCACTCCACCTTGGACCAGAACTTTCTTGTTGATTTTCAGCCCCTTTCTCTATTTGCCCCTGGCCCTCTGTCTCATAACTGGGATATGGGCTTTATGTGTGCTTCCACCTTTACCCAGCTCATTGAGTTGAAGTCCAACTGTAATTGTAGACTTACCTATTTCTTCTTACAGCTTCATTAGTTTTTACTTCATACATTTTGAAGCTCTGTTTTAGGTGCAGAAACATGATTGTATGTCTTCCTTATGAATTGACTCTTCTATCAATATGAACTAACACTCTGTATCCTTGATAATATTATTTGCTCTGAAACTGACTCTGTCTGATATTGTTATAGTCACTCCACTACAGCTTTCTTTGATACATATTAGCATAGTGTTTCTTCCCACCCACTGTTACTGTAAACTATTTGAGTCTCTATATTTAAAATGAATTTCTTTTAAGCATTGGCATATACTTGTCTTGCTTTTCATGCAGTCAGGTAATCTGTCTTTTAATTGGGGTATTTGTTTCATTTACATTTAATGTGATTATTGATGTGGTTAGGTTTAAGCCTATTTTGAAATTTGTTTTCTATTGTCTCATCTTTTCTTTGTTTCTCCCTTTCTTTTATCTGTCTTCTTTTAGATTGAGTAATTTTTATATCCCATTTTATCTCCTTTATTGGTTTATTAGCTATATTCTCCCTTTTTTAGTTATTACATTAGTGTTATACTGTACATTTTTTATATTTACAGTGAAATTTCAATTAATATTATACCACTTCACATATAGTACATGAACTTTATGACAAAGCTTGGTCTTTCTACTATCATTCTGTGTTTACTTTACATATGTCATAAAACCCAAAATGTTATTATGTTTGATTTAAAGTCAATTATCTTTAAAAGAGATTTATAAAATAAGGATGAAAGTATTTCATATTTACCTACATATTTACTATTTCTGATACTCCTTCATCTGTGTAGATTTCTGATAGCATCATTAAAACAACAAATATAGTTTCTGTGGGTTAGTAATTGGGAGCAGCTTAGCTGGGTGGTTCTGACTCAGGGTTTCTCATGAAGTTGTAGTCTATTTGTTGACCTGAGCTATGGTCATCTGTAGGTGCTGGAAAATCTCCCAAGAAGCCTCCATTCCTTACTCTGTGTGCCTTTTCTCAGGGCTGCTCACATATAACGGCATCTAACTTCCCCCAGAGCAAGCAATGATAGATGATAGATGATAGATAGATAGATAGATAGATAGATGATAGATAGATAGACAGATAGCACCAGGCTCCAAGATGAAAGCTGCAGTCCTTTTATAACCTGCCGTCCTGATACACCATCACTTGTTTTACATGCTATTGGCCACACAGACTAGCCTTGGAACAATGTGGGAGGGACTACACAGGAGTATGAATACCCGGAGGTGAAGATCACTGAGAGTCATCCTAAGCCTTTAAAGGCTGACCACCACACCTTGGACTCCCTGGACTCCCAGCTTTGTCTCTTCAACTTAGATGTTTGTCTACTCCTTTGTTCCTCCTCCCTGCTCTGCTACCTGGAAACATTCCCTGGGCAATGAGGTGGAGCAATCACAGGACTCACCTTGTTTGTATCCCTTCTCTCATGTATCATTGTCCTGTGCTACCAGAGCTCCAATTATCTGAGAGCCATTGTTTTATACATTTTATGTTTGTTTTATGTTTGTTTCAAGAGGGAAGGTAAGTCTGGTTCCTCTTATTTCATCTTGGCTGGAAGTAGAAGTCTTGATTCTTTAATATGATTTCAGTTGTTGGCTAAGCTTTGAATCTGAGAACAGATGTTTTGTGAGCAAGAGATGAAATAGATGGAGAGGGTCTGGGGGGGGCTTGGGAAGCTGTGGTGAAGCTGTGGTTGGTTGAGGTCATGGGAGGAAAGGGGCAGGCTGAGGAGCACAGTGAGGATATGGGATGGAAATCGTCCTTATTTTATCAAAGGTCCATCTTGGTGATTTTCATCTCCACCCCTTTTGGCATTATTCCATCCCCCACAGTGTCCCTTTGAGAGAGTTTCGTCCCAGACTTGACATAGTTGATGTACAATCTTGTGTTTTTCTCATTTTGCATCAAGACAACACAAGTCCCTGAGTGAGGCAGGAGACTCAGGTTAGCCCTGCCCTGGAGGGGGTGTGGAGGTGGCAAGAATGCCCACCTCCCTGGAGGGGAGTATATCCAGGACTCGAATTAGGCACCTGAGCTGTTTGTGGATGATGGCAGGAACCTGACTGACTAAGGAGGATGCAGATCACTGGCTTTGGCATCTAGCTGCCTTCATGACTTCAACACTGCTAATTTATTCATCCATTTCTACTTTTCCATCTTTATTGAACATTTACTATATGCTAGGCACTTGAGCAGAGCAGTGAGCAAAACATGCACACTCCACGTCCTCCTGGAGTCTACATTCTGGCAGGGGAGAGAGATGTTAAAGCACTAACCAGCCTTTTTTACTTCAATGTGATCTTAGTCACTGCTAGGGAGAGGCACTGGGTGCCAGGCAAGCATGTGTCAGAGGGATCCCAGGGGAGGAGGGAGGTCTGGGAAGAAATGAGTGTCCAGCTTGTTGCCTCCCCACCAGTCGCCCAGTCCTCCTCCCTCCCCGAAGTGGCTTGGGCCTTCCTGGTGGGGCTTTTACAACAAGGCATTAACATAAGTCAGCACCACCCTGGCTCCCTGGTGCCTGGGTGCTGCTGAGGGGGATCCGGTTATTCCGCAGAGTCAGTTTTCATGGCAGAGTCAATATGCATAAGGTTAAAACACACACGGATTTTTGTTTTATAGTTCTTTGGAAGCCTCAGAGTCCCCTGGTTTTCTGTGTAAATTTAAAGTTGTTGATTTTTCTTGATCCCTGATTTTATCAGCAGAACTTGGATTTCTTACCCAATTTCTTACGTTCAGAGAGCCATGTCATGGAAAGCACACAGGCTATACACAGATGTGTATGTATCTTGTGTGTGCCTTTGTGTGTTTCTGTGTGTGTTTGCCTGAGTGTGTGTATAAGCACATCTGTGTGTCTCTGTGCTCCTGTGTAAACATGTGTGCAAGTGTCTGTGTGTAGGCATGTGTATGTGTGTGTGTGTGTGTGTGTGTGTGTGTGTGTGCATGCCTGTATGTAGACTGCTCTGATGTGGCCATTTGGATGCAGTTGTTTGGATGCAGTTTGGATGTGGTTGGGGGCACATATTTCAGTCCTCCCTTGACCCCTGATCCTCACCGTCCCTGGCTGTGCATGTCCCCAGATGTCTCTCATTTGCATGTTGTGTGCCATGCCCTTCTGATACCGGCTCCCGGCCACCTGCCTTTCCCTGGTCAGTTCCATCTTGCTCCACGCACTCATTCTCTGCTGACCCATCGGTCCTGTACCCCTCCTCTTTCTCATTCCTCACGGGATGCAGATGCTGCCCACTTCTTTTGGGGACCAGACCCTCTCTGGCCACACCCACACCCTCTGATCTTAGCAGTTCAAATCTGCTGACCCAAAGGGATGTGTGTATGCACACGTGATGCGTGCGAGTGTGTAGTGTCTTTCCCCTCTTGGGATTAGAAACTAAAACTATTCAAGTTTCCAGTGTCCAGCCTCATCTCCCAAATTAGATAACTTAGATGAGTCTTTTCCATTATCACCCTGCACACAGTCAGACAGCCTATGACTACCGAATGACGTTCAGGAGGACAGAGAAAATAGGAACATTTTTAATGTGCTAAATATGAGCTTTGCATACATTACCTCATGTAAATCAAACTGATGTTCTGTGGGGGTAGGTGTAAGGATTTGCAGATGAAGACAAAGGCAGACAGAGGGTCAATAACTTGCCCAACGTTACACAGCTAGAAAGTAGCGGAGCTGAACTTTGAACTTAAGTAGTCTGGCTCCTGAGACCAAGATAGCCGTGGGCTTTGTTGTTCAAAGGATAAAGTGGTTTCCTGAGGAGAAAGTCATCAGCTCCTAGTCAAGGTAAGCAAAGGGAAAGGAAAGCAGCGATTCTGAAAATACTCTTTAGGGAGTGTTGGGGCAGTTTGTGCTGGCACAGAGGCATGGCAAGGAAGGCCCTTGGGCGTGGGGTGTGTCTGGAAAGAGCATCGGATTCGCAGCCGGAATGATCTGTCCCATCCATCTACCGTCTCCAGAATGGAACTTGCCTACAGGACCATTAGCTCAGGTAACTGAGGTAACAGCTGCCAAGCATCTGGCACATCTTAGGCGCTTGAGAAGTAACCGTTGTGATTACGTTTATGGATCCAGGAAGATCTATCCAGTGTCATCGGGTCGGTGGGCACATCTCCCACACTGGACAGCTTTTAAAGTTTTTCTGGTTTTCATGTCTTTCACTGTGCCTTGCCAGAAGAAACACCATTCTGCTCAGATACAGGAAAACCTGATTCATCTAAGCAGTGACAAGTTGAGGTGGGTGATCAGTGGGTTTGAATCAATTTGTGGAGGGTTCTTGTATAAAATGCAGAGTCCTGGGCCGCATCCAGACCTATTGAATCACACGATGGTGCCTGAGAATCTGCATTTGACATGGACACCCAGTAGTTCTCATGCATCCTGAAGTCTGAGGACCAGGACTCCCTCTCCACCTTTTTACCTTGTGGAGGGCTTGAGGCTGCCTTTTCCCTTAGGGAGTCTCCTTGGACCTGCAGTTTCCCTGGGCTAACTCTGGAAGCTATGCACTGTTTTAGGGTGGTAGGGCAAGAAGGGGCAGGGTTGATCGCATCATTTCCTGACCTGGGACCACCTGGGGTGGATAGACCACCACTGCTCTCCAAACTGCTTAGGATGGGGAACTTGCCTTGCCCACAGAGGAAGTCACGCCCAGTGGAAGGAACATCACTGTCCCCTTTAGGCCCTGTGGTTGTCTGCAGCCCACCAGGGAGATGTGACCTGACCTGCAGCTTCCTCCTCCCTGGTCCTATAATGTTCCTCTCTCCCCCGCAACCAGGACAGTGGGAGTCAGGAGTCTCGTTCCCAAGGTTCTCACTGCCCTCCTAGAGCGCTCTGCGTTCTGAGAGCTGGAAGGCTTTTCAGTATTCTAAATGCTTTTTTCTATGTTGGGGTGGAAACAGCCCACTCCACGAACAAAATCTGCAGCTCTGAGAAGAGGTAGAAAATCGGCAAGGCTTAATAAACCTCATGCCTGACGTGCTCCTGTGACTGTATATCAAAGGGAAAACAAATACACTGACTAATTCCTTTCGGAAGAACATCCATAAATTACAGCCGTTTGAAACCAGCCCGTTGTGAAAAAAGGTTATGGATGATGTAAGTTGCACAATTGTAGGTGTAACCCTGCCATGCCCAGGTTTAACTTCTCCTGAGCTTCTTAGATTTGAGTGTGGGAAGGGCCCTGCATGTGGTTTTGGGGAGGGAGGTTAATGTAACCTCACTTTTGTATCTCAGAGGTCCCTCCCACCAGGAGTTCCCTGTGATTCTCCTAACATCCCCACTGTGAAGGGTTTGGCTTCTCAGCATCAGGATGAAGACCCTGTCTGTAAGTTGGGGAAGACAGTGAACTGTCACAAGTTAATTGACCCTTGCCATGGCCCTGTGTTCTGGACAGGGGACCTTAGACACGTCTGAGTCCAGGTCTGTGCCAGGATAACTCCTGCCCTCACATCCTCACCTGAGAGTTTACACTGCCAGACTCTGGTCCTCCTCTCACAAGCTCATGAAGCTGTTCTGATGGGACCACCCCATCCAGGTGTGTTTCCTTGGCTTGGCTGCCTGAAAGTGCCCACCACCAGAGCCAGTGAGATATTCCAGCAATGCCCTACACGGGTCAAGTGTAAATCTTCATTTACAGCCAGAGGATACCTTCAAAACCAGCCCCAGACTCCTGAGGTTATGTTACACGGGTGTTATTCTCGGCATCGACCAGACGAGAAAACTGAGCCCAGCAATTTAGAGCTGCCCACACAGCCAGTGACATGAGTGGGCCCACTATTCCCATCTCCTGGCTCCTTGGCCCACATCCCTTCCACACAGATTGTTGGTTTTCAAGCTTAGGTACACGTCAAAAATCACCTGGGGTGCTTGAAATGCAGATTCCAGGGCTCCAACCCCAGAGACTGAGACTCTGGGTGTCATTTTGTTGTTGTTTTTTTGTTTTCTTTTTTTAAATACTCAAGTAGTCATGATGTACCCAGATCCAGAACTCCTGAAATTAGCCAAAGGGCCTTTTGGTGGAAGCTGGATCGCTGTGTATTTCCCTTGCACCCCTTACTGATCCGAGACAGGGAGACAGTGTTTCTATTGCTGGTTCTGTTACACCCTGACTTGCGGGTTCCCCGGGCTATGCTGAATGAACCCCTTCTCCGGGAGCTCTCACTACAGATACAGGAGCAGGGGGAATCCAGGGGCCCTTCCACTGGCCAGACTCTTTGAGAGAACGAGGCAGACAATGGGAGGGTATGATGGGGAGAGTCAATAGGCAGAAGGACAGGACCTGCATGGGAAAAGTGGGGCTTGAATCAAGCTTCACTGCGTGGCTCAATTTGCTTTTGGGACTAGTGCAGGCACATGTACCAAGTGTTTCCGGGGGTTGCATTCCCACTGTGTCAGGAGGTCTCTCACTCTCCAAGGAGCCTAAAAAGTGCCCTCCTGGCCCAGCCTGAGCCCCTCCCTTGCAGACCCAGAGCACACTAGCTCCTGTGCAGCAGGCATAGGGGAGCAGAGACAGCCCTGCTGACGCAGGCAGACAACCCGTGCTCCTGATTGCAGTAATTGCTTGATGTTTTGTATTTGTCTGCATCTACCCCGTCAGTGGCAGCCACCCACTCAGTTTCTCTCTGAAAGCCTCTCGCTCTCTCTCATACCCACATGTTCACACATACACACAAATACACATGGCTGCGGGCCCAGCTTGGCCCACTCCCTGCCGTCTATTCACAAGGCAAAAATAGCCACAGACACACTCACAGAGAAAGCTGATTGGACTGCCACTTGCTCTCCTCCTCCTCTGATGTCAGCCCTAAAAGCCACCCACCCCTCCTTGTTTCCTTAGAGGGTCCAGCTGAGAGCCTGCGTGGGGGTAGGAGAGGGATGTCTGAATGGGTTCCTGCTCGCCCTCTCTCCCTGCCTTGATTTAGAGAGCCTGCTTCCTGGAAACTTCAGGGCACATAGCATGAGGGTCAGGAAGAGAGCTGTTTATGAATGACGTATTGAGAAGGAGGCCAGATTTGTTTGGTAGGCTGGTATAAACTAGATCTGTGGGCACAGCAGATGCAGAGTCTAAAGACCACTCCGACAGCAGGCGTGATTCTGCATTGAACTTGGATTCAGAAACACAGGAGCTGGCTTAGCTACAGCCCTGTCTGCCCAGGAGAGTCTAGCAATGCCCTCCTCCCCAGTTACTTTGTGCTTGTTTTTGTGTAGTTTTAATTTTAATTTTATTTTACAAAATTATCAGAAGTAACTTTGAGTGTTTTAGGGGCATACAGTTCTATGAATTTTAACATATGTATGTTTTTGTGTAGCCATCACCACGGTCAGGATACAGAACAGCTTCATCACCCCCCAAAAATACCTTGGGCTTTCCCCCATCCCTGATTTGTTCTCCATCACTATAATTTTGTCTTTTCCATCATGTCATAAGAGTGGAATCATAGAGTATGGAATGTTTTGAGACTAGTTTCTTTCACTCAACATGTCTTTGAGATTCATCCAAGGTGTCCCATGTATCAATAGTTTGCTCTTTTTTATTGTTGAGTACTATGTCATTGTGTAGAAGTACCATAATTTATTTTCCATTCATCCATTGAAGGCCATTGGGTTAATTCCACTTTTAGATTCCACTTTTAGTCCATTTTTAGACTCCGTTTGAACCTAAATTTTCATTTCCCTAGGGTAAATGCCAAAGAGTGGGGTTCTGGGTCTTATGGAGATGTATATTTAACTTTATAAGATACTGCCAAATGATTTTCTAGAGAGACTATCATTTTGCATTCCCATTAGCAACGTATGAGAGTTCCAGTCAGTCTGGATTTTCACTAGCACGTGGTATTGCCAGTATTTTTTATTTTAGACATTCTAGTAAGTATGTAGTTGTATCTCATCTTGTCTTTGATTTGCATTTCTCTAATGGCTAATGATGTTGAACAATTCTTTATGCACTTATTTGCCATCTGTTTTGCTAAGTATCTGTTAAGTCTTTTGCCCATTTTTTAACTGGGGTTTTTGTTTTCTTACTCTTGTGTTTTGAGAGCTCTTTCTATATTTTGGAACAAGTATTTTGCTGAATATGTGATTTGCAAATAGTTTATCCCAGTCTATAGCTTGTCTTTTCATTCTTTTAACAGTGTCTTTTAAGAGCTTTAATTTTGATGTTGTACAACTTACAATTTTTCTTTTATAGATCATGCTCCTAGTGTAACATCTAGGAACTCTTTGGCAACTCCCAGGTCATGAAGATTTTCTCTTATTTTTTTTCCAAGGTCTTTATAATTTCATTTTTTTTACATTTAGATTTATGAATTACTTTGAGTTAATTTTTGTATACAAAATGGTGTGACATTTAGGTTGAGGTTTATTATTATTATTATTTTGCAGAAGGATGTCTAATTGCTCCAACAGCATTTGTTGAAAAGACTATCCTTTCTCCATTGAATAGCTTTTACACCCTTATAAAAAATCAATTGTCTGTATTTGTGTGGGTATGTTTCTGGACTCTCTATTCTGTTTCATTGATCTGTGTATCTATCCCTTCATCAATACTAGGTTGCCTTGATTACTGTGGCTATTTAGGAAGTCATAAAGTTGTGTAGTTTGATTCCTCTAATTTTATTCTTCTCTTTCAAAACTTTTTTAGCTGCTCTAGTTCCTTACAAATTTTAGAATATGCTTGTCCATTCTACAAAGTATCTATAAAAATCCTTGTGGGGATTGTAATAGAATTACATTAAGCCTAAATATCAATATGGGGAGAATCAGCATCTTTACTATGCTGAGTCTTCTGAACCATGGATAGAATATGTCTAACCATTTATTTTGGTCATCTTTGATTTCATTCATCAGCATTTTGTAATTTTCAGCATATAAATTCTATAATATATATGTTATATTAGATTTACAACAAAGAATTTCATTGTTTTGGAACTACTCTAACTGATACTATTTTGGTTTCAAATTATATGTTATAAGTATATAGAAATACAATAAGTTTTGTGTGTTGACTTTGTATTCTGTAACTTTGCTAAATTCTAATTTTCATTCTAGAAGCGTTATTATTATTATCATTATAGATTATTTGGAATTTTATACATAAACAATCATGTTGTCTGCAAATAGGGACAATTTTATTTCTTCATTTCCAACCTTTATGCCTTACATTTACTTTTCTTCCCTTATTACACTTACTATGACTTCTAGTATAATACTGAATGGGATTGGTTTTAGTGTGCATCACTGCCTTGTTCCTGATCTTAGGAGAAACATTTAATTTTTTCCTAGTACACATTATATTATTTTTAGGGTTTTTACAGATGCCCTTTATCAGATTGATAAAATTTTCTTCTGTTCTAGGTTTGGTGAGAATTTTTATCATGAATGCATGTTACATTTTTCAAATTCTTTTACTGCATCGATTGATATGATTATATGGCTTTTTAATTACAGGTTTCCCCCACTAT
This sequence comes from Platanista minor, assembly GCA_004363435.1. NCBI lineage: Eukaryota > Metazoa > Chordata > Mammalia > Artiodactyla > Platanistidae > Platanista > Platanista minor. The sequence goes on along the minus strand of RJWK010025575.1, from coordinate 1,757 downwards.
CTGAATGTATACCTTTCCTATGAAATCCTTCATAAGCTGAAATGGCATAAGGTGAAGAAGCAATTACCTTAGGATGCATCTTACTAATAGATGAACAAAATAAATAAAGTATAGATGTTCACAGACACAGTTCAAAGCTGTGGTGGCTTGATGAGATGCTGAGTGTAGTTCCTGGGGAAGGAGCTTTGCTGTGCCACTCTTGTTGCTTAGATTGTGTGTTGTCTCTCCAAAAGCTCACTGCAAAACCAACACTGAACACTATTTTTGCTTTTTGCCTTTTTCTGTAAAAGTGAAAACCCCCTTCGAATTTCTTTTGGTTAGCCAAAACAGGTACTAATGTAGGTCTTTTGTAAAAGCAAAGTGGTGTAAAGTGAACTTTTGAAAAGCAAGAGATACCTGTACTGAACCAGCTTTGTGTTCCTGGGATATATCCCACTCAGTCATAGTGTATTATTCATCTTATCTACTGATGGATTTTATTTGTTAATTTTTTTGTTAATTTTTGTGTCTATATTTAGGAAAGATACTGATCTATAATTTTCTTTATTGTACTATCTTTGTCTGATTTTGGAATCAGGATAATGGTGACCTCATAAAATAAATTTAGGTGTTGTCTCCTCCACTTGTGTTTTCTGCAAGAAATTGTGGATCCTTAAATGTCTGGTAGAATTTGACAGTGAAAACATCTAGGTCTGGGGTTTTCTGTTTAGGAAGGTTTTTAACTTTCTTTAATAGTTATAAGACTATTCAGGTTGTCTATCTCATGTTGGGTGAATTTTGGTAGTTGTTTTGAGAAATAAACCCAGTTCAATTTGTCAACTCAATGTGCATAGAATTGTGCATGGTAGTTGCTTACTATATTTTCAGTGTCTGTGAAGTCTAATGCTAGCAAGATATTTTTTGTCTTTTTTTTTTTTCAGTCTTGCTAGGTGTTTATCATGAGATTTTCTTTTATTTCATTCATTTTTCTCTGTTGTTTTTGTTTTCAATGTCATTGTTTTCTGATCTTATCTCCACTAGTTCTTTCCTCTTGCATGCTTAGGGAGTGCTTTGTTCTTCTTTCTCTTGAAATAGCTTAGATTATTGATTTGACACCTTTCTTCTTTTCTAATATAAGCAATTAATGCTGTAGATTTCTCTCTGAGCACTGCTTCAGCTAAACCCCACACATTTTGATATATCATTTCTTTATGTTTAGAGAACTAAGTTTGTATGATTTCAATTATTTTAATTTGTTAAGATTTGTTTTATGATCAAGGATATGGTCTATCTAGTTGAATTTTTCATGTGCATTAAAAAAGAATGTGTATTCTGCTGTTGTTGGATTGAATGCTCTATGAATATCAAGATTCAGTTGGTTGGTGGTCTGTTTAGTTCTTCTAATCCTTGCTGATATTCTGTCTATTGGTTCTATTTATTAATGAGAAAGGAGTACTAAAGTCTCCTACTATGTGAATTTCTTTACTTTTTCTTTTAGTTCTGCCAATTTTTGAAGTATTTTGAAGCTCTGTTGGTAAGTGCATGCGCGTTTAGGATTATTAGATCTTCTTGGTGAATTGGCCATTTTATCACTTTGTAACATCTTTCTTAATCCCTTGTAATTTTCTTTGCTCTGAAATCTACTTTGTTTGATGTTCAAATAGCCATTTCAGCTTTCTTATTAGTATTTTAATCATACATCCTTTCCCTTTATTTTACTTTGGTTTTCTTATATAATTATATTTGAAACAAGTTTCTTATAGACAGCACATAATTAA
>RJWK010025574.1:0-27601 GCA_004363435.1 Platanista minor | reverse complement strand
CATAGGTTTTGGGTCATTGTGTTTTCATTGTCGTTTGTTTCTAGGTAATTTTTGATTTCATCTTTGATTTCTTCAGTGATCTCTTGGTTATTAAGTAGTGTATTGTTTAGCCTCCATGTGCTTGTATTTTTTACAGATTCTTAAATGCTGCTTTTAATATTTTTTCTTTGTATTTAATTTTTGATAGTTTGATTAATATGTGTCTTGGCATGTTTCTCCTTGGATTTATCCTGTATGGGACACTCTGTGCTTCCTGGACTTGATTGACTATTTCCTTTCCCATATTAGGGAAGTTTTCAACTATAATCTCTTCAAATATTTTCTCAGTCCCTTTTTCTCTTCTTCTTCTGGGACCCTTATAATTCGAATGTTGGTGCGTTTAATGTTGTCCCAGAGTTCTCTAAGATTGTCCTCAATTCTTTTCATTCTTTTTTCTTTATTCTGCTCTGCAGTAGTTATTTCCACTATTTTATCTTCCAGGTCACTTATCTGTTCTTCTGCCTCAGTTATTCTGCTATTGATTCCTTCTAGAGAATTTTTAATTTCATTTATTCTGTTGTTCATCATTGTTTGTTTTGCTTTTTAGCTCTTCTAGGTCCTTGTTAAATGTTTCTTGTATTTTCTCCATTTTGTTTCCAAGATTTTGGATCATCTTTACTATCATTACTCTGAATTCTTTTTTAGGTAGACTGCCTATTTCCTCTTCATTTGTTTGGTCTGGTGGGTTTTTACCTTGCTCCTTCATCTTACTGTGTGCTTCCCTGTCTTCTCATTTTGCTAAACTTACTGTGTTTGGGGTCTCCTTTTCGCAGGCTGCAGGTTCGTAGTTCCTGTTGTTTTTGGTGTCTGCCCCCAGTGGCTAAGGTTGGTTCAGTGGGTGTGTAGGCTTCCTGGTGGAGGGGACTAGTGCCTGTGTTCTGGTGGATGAGGCTGGATCTTGTCTTTCTGGTGGGCAGGACTGCGTCCGGTTGTGTGTTTTGGGGTGTCCTTGACCTTATTATAATTTTAGGCAGCCTCTCTGCTAATGGGTGGGGTTGTGTTCCTGTCTGGCTAGTTGTTTGGCATAGGGTGTCCAGCACTGTAGTTTGCTTGTGTTGAGTGAAGCTGGGTCTTAGCGTTGAGATGGAGATCTGTGGGAGAGCTTTCACCGTTTGGTATTATGTGGAGCTGGGAGGTCTCTGGTGGACCCATGTCCTGAGCTCAGCTCTCCCACCTCAGAGGTACAGGCCTGACACCCAGCAGGAGCACCAAGACCCTGTCAGCCACACGGCCAGGTACGTGGGGAGTTTCTTGCCTTTTGAGAAGTCTGAGGTCTTCTGCCAGCATTCAGTAGGTGTTCTGTAGGATTTGTTCCACGTGTAGCTGTATTTCTGATGTATGTGTGGGGAGAAAGGTGATCTCCACGTCCTACTCCTCTGCATTTTGAAGGTCTCCAATGTCCCTATTTTAAAGGTCACCATCATCCACCGTTTATAAAGAGAAAGATTGTGTTTGTATTTCTGGAAGGGTGTTTATCAAATTAACTGATTGGAAATAGGCTCAGTGTTAGGGATCTTTTTTTTCCCACCTTTTCAAACTTCGCTATTAGCTATTTTAGAAACTGAGCATGTATTATTTTTATAACTGAAAAATTTCAATAAAAATAACAAAAAGGCAAGAAAAGGTAATAACCCAGAGTTGTTGAGGGCATATGGTATCAGGCTGTCCTGTGTGCTGCCAAAGAGAGTATGAATCAGCAGGCTCTTTCTGGAGCGTAGAAAGGGTGACTTGCATACATCATCCATGACCTTAAAACTGTGTACTTCTAAGAATTCTAGGAAATAATCAAATAGATGTGCACAAAGATATCTGAGCAAGGATATTTATAGCAGTATCATTTAATAATCGCAGAAAGACTCCAAATGCTCTGAAACAGATTATCTTAACTTTGGTAATCCAGGCACTGTAGTATTCTGTAGCTGTTAACGTCACGTCAGCATGTTAACATAGGGATGCCTTCGTAAAAGGTGAGAAAGTGGTATATTTAGTGTGATGTTTTAATTTTCTTTTATTATGGTGAAATATACAAAGCATAAAATTTACCATTTTAACCACTTGTAAGTGTACAGTTCTGTGGCATTAAGTACATTCACCTCGTGCAACCATCACCACCATCCATCTGCAGAACTTTTTCATCATCCCAAAGTGAAACTGTATACCCGCTAAACAGCAACTCCCCACTGCCCCCTCCCCCGGACCCTGTAGAACCACCATTCTGCTTTCTGTCTCTATGAATCTGACTGCTCTAGGTACTTCGTATAAATGGAATCATACAGTATTTGTCCTTTTGTGACTGGCTTCTTTCACATAGTGTAATGTCTTCAGGGTTCATCCACGTTGTAGCTTATGTCAGAATTTCCTTCCTTTTTAAGACTGATTAATATTCCATTGCATGGATAGACCACATTCTGTTTACCCATTTGTCCATCAATAGGCACGTGGGTTGTTTCCACCTTTTTTGCCTATTGTGGATAATGTTGCTATGAACATGGGTATACAAATATCTGTCCAAGTCCCTGCTTTTAATTCTTTTAAATTTTTAAAACTCCATCGCTTTGCATTAGAAATTAACCAGAAGAATATATATCAAAATGTAATAATATTTCTGGATGACAAGACTATAGAAGATTATGTGTATGTTGTTCAGTGTTTTACAATGAATCAGACTTTCAAGCTGAAGTTACTTCTTTTTTTTTTTTTTTTTTTTTTTTGCGGTACGCGTGCCTCTCACTGTTGTGGCCTCTCCCGTTGCGGAGCACAGGCTCCGGACGCGCAGGCTCAGCAGCCACGGCTCAAGGGCCCAGCCGCTCCGCGGCACGCGGGATCCTCCCGGACCGGGGCACGAACCCGCGTCCCCTGCATCGGCAGGCGGACTCCCAACCACTGTGCCACCAGGAAACCCCTGAAGTTACTTCTGTAGTTTAAAAAAAAGACTTTTTTCTGAGGTGACTGTCAGGTGGATGCCCAGGTAACACCCATGAAGCCCACCAGGAGTGGCTGCTCAGCCCTGTCTCCACCCCACCCCCATGTTTCCTCAGCGGCCATGCAGCAGATGCTGACTGAGAGCTGTAACAGCCGGCTCATCCAGATGGCCTACGAGTCTCAGAGGCAGAACCTGGTCCAGCAGGCCTGTTCCAGGTAAGGTAAGGAAGAGGCTTCCCGAGTGAGGGACTTTGGGGAGCTGGCTCAGGGGCCAGGACCGTAGGGTGAGAGCTGGCACTGGAATCTCCTGCCTTGGGCCACCCCACCCTGGGCCATTATGTCAGGAGCAAGTTACCGCTCATCTAAGTGACTTTTCTAGTTGGACCCTAAGGAAGCACAACTAGCCGATGACAGAGCTCGGGTTTGACCCAGGCAGTGTGCTCTTGACTATGGTGTACTTATAAATCTCCGGGGGTCATGGGTGGGGTGCACTGGAGGTGGGGATGGTGATGGGGTTGCCTTCATGCTGACAGCCATTTTGGGTCTGGCCTTCCAAGTTCACCCCAGCACCGTGGCTTTGTTGAAGGAGCTGCAGTGCCTGGCAGAGCCAGTTGAGAAAAGCTTCTTTGATGCTTAGCAGCCCCAGACAGGGAGAGAGGCCAACAGCCCTGACTGCCCTTGTGTTTCTCCTCCCACCTGGGTGGCTTCAGTGCAGGTGCCACCTCCTCCCTGCCCCACCAGGCACCTGGAGCATGCCAGCCTCCCCATGTCCCTGCAGATGCAGGGGGGTCTCCCTCCTTCCTGCTGGTGTGACTTTGTTTTTAGGAGTGTGGGCACTAGGGCCAGACAGACGTGGATTCACATCCCACTTCTATAACTAACTGTGAAGTCTTAGGCAAGTTATTTTCCCTCCCTGAGCCTCAATTTTCTTATCAGAAAAAAGGGGATAAATCATAGTACCTACTCCTAGAGTTGTTGGAGGATTTAATGGGCATTAATGATCATACTGTCTGCTACATAAGGGTCCAATAAATAACAGCTACTATTATGAAACAGACAAACCTAAAACCAAGATTGTACCAAAGTATGGACATATTAGGTTTGCAGAGTTTGGATTTTTATGCCAAAGTCACTAGACTTGTTCTAGGGGGATGAGAGCAGGTCCACGGCCAGGGTGAGAGACACTGGGGTGGAGGGTGAGATGTTAGTGCCCGGGAAGGACAGCTTTCTCTCAGCCTGAGTGGCTCACCTGGGAGGTCATGAGCTCCCTGTTGGTGGAGGTGGGTGGGCAGAGGCCAGGCAGCCACTTCAAGGGGGGCATCGTAGGAAGGATTCCAGTGGAGGGCTGGATGACAGGGCCCAGGAGATCATCTCCCCAGTTCTGGAGACACAGAGACTCCGTCACCCTCCATCCAGAGCCATGGGATTCAGACAAAGCTCCATGTCCACCCCGCCCCCACAAGCCCAGGATGTGGCCCCCAGCAGGCACTCCATGAGTATTGTTGAATGAATAAATGGTTTATTTCCATCTCCTCCAAGGTGCCTGACACATAGTAGGTGCTCAGGAAATGTTCATGAATTTGCTGTGTTTCTGGCAGCATGGCTGAAATGGATGAGCGGTTCCAGCAGATTCTGTCCTGGCAGCAGATGGATCAGAACAAAGCCATTAGCCAGATCCTGCAGGAGGTGAGCCCTGGGGGCAGGGGCTCGGGCGGGGGCAGGAGGGACACGGGGAGCCCGGAGCACAGCGGCAGAACTCCACATGGAGACATGGTCCTGGATTCCTGACAGTGTGCAAGAACCAAGTTGCTTAGAGAGCTGAGAAACGTACTGACCATCAGGATGAGGGGGCAGGGAGAGGCCTCTCTGGGCGGTTGTTTCCACCTAATGAAGTCTAGAGAAGCGCCCTCCCCAGGCAGCTGCTCCCCATGCTGCGTGGGGCTCCATCATGAGGACATAATGGGCAGAAGGCGGTGGTACCCACCCTATGGAGTGAGCCCCCAGACTCCTCACTTCCAATCCCGCCGCACCTCCATCTGCTCTCCTGCCAGCTTAGCGGGCGCATAGCAGGTGCTACTCAGTGGACGGGACCAGGAAGGACCCCTGTGATTTCCTCCCTCCTGTGTCCAAATTGTTCAGTCCCAGCTTTCCCCACAGGCCCTATTGGCGTCTCATTCCTCGACCCTTACATCACCTCCCTCCTTTCTTCCTCTGTGCTGTTGTCCTGCCTCTCCCTGACCCATCGTTTCCTCTTTCCTTTCTCCCCAACTCCTATCTCTCTCTTCTTCCAAAACGCTTTGACTTAGTATTTGTGAGATTGTCTGAGGAAAGTGCTCTGTTTCTTAGAGGGGATGTCAGGCCTCGCGGTTAAGGTGAGGCTGAGAGCTGGACAGACTTGCATGCTAGTGCCAGCTGGTTCACTTCTCTGAACCTCACTTTCCTCATCTGTGAAATGGGGCAGTGAAGGTACCCTCGTCATCGCTTCTTCCATGTGCAGTGCGGGAAGAGCCCTGAGCACGGTGTCCAGCACGTAGTAAGCGCTTAATAAGTATTATTTTTAAAAATTAACCTGAAAAGTTGTCGTCTCTCTAAGAAACAGAAAAGGTGTACGTTACAGTGCCTTTGACGCAGGTTTTGCTCTCCCTGCGGGCCCCCTGAGTGGCCGTGCTCTCTGTTGCAGCGCGCCATGCAGAAGGCGGCCTTCGAGGCTCTCCAGGTGAAGAAGGACCTGATGCATCGGCAGATCCGGAAGCAGGTGAGCTCAGGCTGCGGCACCCCCCGGACCTGCCCTGTGGGCTTTCAGAGGCATGAGGAGGGGGCTCCAGGCCAGCCCGACAAGAGGTCTCCCCGGCACCTCCCTCCCCTCACTGAGCCTCATGGAACCTACTCAGGGTGTCAGGAGGTGCCTGGGGCAGCACTGTGCATGCCAGCGGGTGGGACCTGTGCCTGCTGCTTCTCATGATGCCCAGGGCTGAGGGACAGGAGGCCTTGACTGCTTGGCAGCCACAGGCAGGGCTCCTCAGCCAGCTCAGACCCCAGTGTCCCCGTTGGCCCAGATTGAGGAGGTGGGACAGGCTGACCCCGACCTGAGCGAGCAGGCAGGGCCTGGTGTCGCCTGAGGAGTGACCTGGAGGGGGGGAGGGGGTGTGCTCTTGTCTGGGCTCTGCTGCTGACCTGCGGGCAGCCTTGGGCTAACCCCATACTGGGCCTCTTGGCCACCCCAGTCCAGCAGGGTTGTGTCTGGCTCGCTGGGCTCCCTGAGCGCGTGGCCTGGGTGGCGGCAGACAGAGCGAGCTTTCAGGCTACGGGACGCGCATCACCTCGTATTCAGCACACTTTGAATTTCACATTTTGCATGGTTGTTTTTCTCTTTTTATTCTTTTTTGCCAAAACCAACTTACGTTTTTATTTCCCCCTTTAATTTCAATCCCACATTGCCAGACATGAATCTCATTCCTCTGACCAGGGGTTGGTGGGGTCATAGGAGCATAGGGGCAAAGGTCATAGGCACAGGGTAGAGAAGTCACTGGCCATGGGGTCTGACCCCGAGGGCTAAAAGCCCCCAGTCACACCCTGAAGGTATGTGGTGACTCCCAGACATTCTCACTGTGGGTGGTTTTGACCCACCAGGCTAGCTCTTCCCCTTCAGACAAGCAGGGACATCCCAAGGAAAGGGCACACTCACTTACCTGCTGTGTGTCCTTGGGCAAGTTACTTAACCTCTCTGAGCCTCGGTTTCCTTGTCTGTAAAATGGAGGCAATAATACCTCCTAATAGGTATTGATGAAGTGATGCAAATAAATTGCACAGCACAGTCTTAGTATGTGGAATCTCAATAAATATCAGCTACTACTATTGTTATTATTATTCAGTCCCTTCAATTGCCCTCTGCACTCCTCTGTGACAGCTGTTTAGAGGAAGCAAGAGAATTGGCCTGGTAAGAGGCTCTGAGAATTCTGTGTCTGTTCTTCACTCTGGTCCTCACCTTGAAGGAAAGCCCCTTCATTCCACATACCTTGATCAGCACCCATTCTGGGCTGGCCCTGTGCCCAGCTTTTGATCAGCAGTACTGTCCAGGACAAGAGGGTCCACACCACAAAGCATTCAGGGCCATGAAATAACAAATTCTTTTTAAACCCCCGCTGATGAGGTTCCCAAGGTACACAGGTCCCCTTCATTGCAGAGTGCCCCCCCAGAAAGGATTCTTGGATCCACTTGGCCGTCCAAGAGCAGCGGCACAGGATTAAACCGTGGTTAATGTGAATTAAAAAAAACCCTGTCTCGTCTTCTGTTTAGATTAAGTTAATAGAAACTGAGTTATTGCAGCTGACACAGCTGGAGTTAAAGAGGAAATACCTGGACACAGAGGCACTACAGGTATGTAGGGCTCCCTAGCCTGCCCTGTCCCCCACCCCACCCCCAACTAATGCCCCCACCGCCTCTCAGCTGCTCTCCAGCAGACAAGGCAGTGATGCTGGAGGATGCCCTGGCCCCAGAAGGCTCGTGGGAGCCCAGTCTGGGGGCCGAGCCCAGCGCAGGCCAAGGTTAAGGCTGGGATCAACCCATTGCTAGGCAGGAGGGTCAGAGGAAGGAGGGTTTCATTGCCAAGGCTCACCCAGGCTGCATCTCCATCTCCGTGTTTTCTTTGTTTTGGAGCTGGGTTGCTACTGAGCTCCCTGTCTAAGTCATGCTTCTGGGGCGCTGGTTCTCACGGCTGACATCCTCTGGGGAAGGAGCTTTCCTGGTGTCCCAAGGATGTCTGAGGAGAGGGCCCAGCTGTGGCTCTGTGAACTCCAGCCTGGGTGTCCTGCTCACACAGATGTGGAGGCTGCAGGGACTAGCAGACAGTGTTCTGGACTGCAAATCTGGGACCCACGTTGTCCCTGCACAGTCTTGCTGTGTGACCTGGGTGGGGAGGCAGAGAGGGGCAGCCCTTTCCCCTCTCTGTACCTTAGTCTCCCCAGCTGTACGTGGAAGAGTTGGATCAATAATGTGTGAGGACATGTGCCCCGTACCAGGCTTTTGAGCAGAGCCTCTGTCTGTCACCACCCCTGTGTCTGTCCTTAGTGGAGCAGTCTTCATTTGTCTCATGGGCTTCTCAGTGCAGGAGCAGAACGCTGGGGTCTGGAGTCCCACGGGTCTGTCACCGTATAACTTTAGGCAGGTCACTTCCCCTTCCTGGGCCTCCATGTCTCCCCTGCATAAAAGGGAAATAGTCTTCCAGGCCCAGCCTGTGTCTTGGGGCCATCAGAGAGGAGTGGGCTAGCAAATGGAAAGGCCTCAGCCTTGCGGGGGTCGGTGTAGCTCTGAAAGAAGATGCAACCACCGTGCTTGATGGGTGCCCATGCATCCTGCCCATTAGAGCTGTAGGGCTCCTGTTTTCGGGGTCTCCATGGGGTTTCCAAGAGGAGGAGAGTGGAACGCAGACACAAATGGGGCTTTCTCGGTTTGCACATCACTCCGTCTGTGTAGAGCCTTCCTGGCTGGCGTGGGTCACTCACCCACCCTCCCTCCCGCTCTTTGCTTCTCCCCACGTGCTCCGTAGTCAGTGAGACTGAAGTCAGGTACCTGCTGCTTGTCATTTCCTTTGTTTGATGTTTCTTACCACTGCACTGTCTTCGGTCACTAGATCCCGTGCTTGGCCTTACCCCCTGGGGAAGGGGGAGGTACAGGCTGGTGAGAAGGTGGGGAGGGGATGCTTGGGCAGAGAGGCCCCTCTGCTCTGTTCCCCAACTCTCAACCTGAGATCAGGAACAGAGCCTTGAGTGGAGTCGGACCCACTGTGGCCCCCGGCTGCCAGCTGAGAACTGAGTGAGGGGGATCCTGCCGCCACGCTGCGGGGTCTTCTTGGGCCGGGGTACTGCGAGTTTCCCAGCACTGCGCGTGGTCTTGTGTTGCAGGAGATGATCTCGGAGCAGCGCTGGGTCCTGAGCTCCCTGCTCCAGCAGCTGCTCAAAGAGAAGACACAGCGAGAGGAGGAGCTCCGGGAGATCCTGGTGCGTCTGGCTTCCGCATCCAGAGTCGCTCATGGGTTTGCTTTCCCTAAATGCTCTTGCCGTTCTTAGAAACACTTTCATTAATCTAGTAATAGTTGTTCGTCAAAGAAAAAATGGAAAGTACAAAGGAAAAGAATCTCACTTCTGAGAGTTGTCTATTGCTAATCTTTTGAGGTATGTTTTCCAAACATCAGGATGCACGTTTATCGTGATGTGCGTACGTGCCTGTAACACAGAACTGCACACCCCTTACCAACCAGCTCGTTTGCAGCTGCTCTTTCCTGTCTTCCGTGTCCCCTGCGCTCCTTCCATGGCTGCATTGAGATGGGCCCTCATTTGGCCTATTGTCAAGCATACTTCCCGTTTTTTACTTTTAATAAGCAAGGCTGTCTCTGCAACTAAGTATTTGAGACCAGCCATGGGTATTTATTTGCTCAGGACAGATGCCCAGGAGAGTACTTGGTGTGTCCAGGGCAGACCATTTAGTAAGGAGTTGCCCAACTGCCCCCTGGACCCAAATGGGTTTGACTCTGGCACATCATCAGGGTGACAGAGCCCCATTTAGGGTGGCAGGTCAGGGTCACTTCCTCCAGAGCCCAAGTGCACCTGAGTGGTCAGGACCCAGTCTTTCCTGTGGTGGTGTTACCGCCCCAGACGTCCTCTGAGCTCCACCGTGGGCCAGGCCCTGTGCCGGGGATGGAAAGGAGCGAGACCAGTTGCTTCCCGAGCCCCGCACGAGCCCAGATGGCGTGTTTGTACCACTCAGAAGCTGCCTGTTTCTCACGGTGCCTCACTGCCATCTCCTTCAAATTGCCTTAATGTGTGACCCGCGCCCTGAGTGCTGTGTAGGGGCAGCCATGCAGTGGCCGTGTGCTCCCACCCTCAAGGGGCCTCGGGGACTCACTGTGCACCTCATCAGGACATGACCATCAGGGTCATGGGCTCCCAAAGAGGGGTGTGCCCACAGCCCAGAGAGGGCCAGGCTGGAAAAGGGGAGCCAGCTGGTCAAGGTACAGGAGGGACCACTAGGGGGCGCTGGGGAGATGCCTGCAGTGTAATCCTGCCGCCCACATCACATCGACCCCCAGCATGCGGCTGCAGTCCTGGGTGGGTGGCTTGGTGGTTGAGACCACAGGCTCCGAGCAGGACAGACCTGGGTCTGAATCCTGGCCATGACACGGGCAGCTCTTTGACCTTGGGCTGGCTGGTAATCACTCTGAACTAATCACTCAGTTTCTTCACCTGTGAAGTAGAAACTACACAGAATCGTGAGAATTAAGTACAAGGGCATCTCCCAGTGCACAGCACGGCCTGGCACGAAGTGCCCTGACATTGCTGCTGCTGCTGTTAGTATCGTGTGTTCACTGCTGTGTCCTCAGCACCCAGAACGGTGCCTGGCCCAGAACAACACTCAGGAATGTTTGAGGGATGGAATGGAGGAATCGGCTTGAATTAGCATGTTTATAATTCTCCGGCTTTGTCAGGTGAAGCCCACTCCGGAAGCTGAAGGTGTCCTTCAGCTTCCGGGAGAGAATCTTATTTCTCTCCCTGCCTGGCACCCAGAGGACACGCCAAGCCTTCTTGGGGGAAGGAGATGGCTGCCTAGTGCTTTGCTCTTCCCATAAGCAGATGAGAAGGTGTTGTCCCCCTCCAAGTCATGATGCCCGGGGGAGGGGGGGCGGGCACCAGGGGTCAGCAGCCCAGGTTCCGGTCCCCCCCACCCCACCCAGGTATGCTGTGTCTGAGATCGTTCTCAGCAGTAAAGTGGGGGTAGTGATGCTTCCTGCTTTTCCGGGCTCAGCAGTTTAAAGGGTGAGGTAACACTGGGTAGGCAAGCTCTTTGTAAAATACCAAGTCATCCACATGCTCAGAGGAGCAGAGTTCACAGGTGTCACCGTCATTATTGTTTCTATTCACTGACTTGTAACTAACAGTGTCTGCTTCCTTCTTGGCAGACGGAGTTAGAAGCCAAAAGCGAAACTAAGCAGGAGAATTACTGGCTGATTCAGTATCAGCGGCTCTTGAACCAGAAACCCTTGTCCTTGAAGCTGCAGGTGAGGACTGCTGGCGCCCACCCTGCAGGAGCCTCTGGCCTCAGCGATGCCGGGCTTCCTGACCTGTCCAGTTTAATTCCATTCATATTTCTGGTGACTAAGTGCACCAGGTCATGTGCTCAGCCCGGGCAGGGACAGAAAGGAGAGGGAGGAACGTTGGTTCTGGTGACTTTTCAGTCACTGCTGGGCGGAACAGAGACCCTCAGCCTGCTGTGCACTCACCAGCGCAGGGGCTGCGGATGGGGCAGATGTGGTCCCCAGTCTTCCTCCCTCCCCCTCCCCCACACGTGTGCACACACACTCCCTTTTTTTTTTTCTTTTTTTTTTAAATAAAAATGGAGTCTTTCTTGGGACTTCCCTGGTGGTCCAGTGGTTAAGACTCCATGCTTCCACTGCAGGGGGTGCGGGTTAGATCCCTGGTTGGGGAATTAAGATCCCACAAGCTACGTGGCATGACCGAAAAAAAAAAAAAACAGGAGTCCTTCTATAAGGCTATTTTGGCAACTTCCTTTTTCCCCTCAACTGTAGTGATGGGCTGTTCTCCAGGCCCATGTGCACAGAGCTCATCGTTGTTTCCAGACGACTGCACAGCATTTAGGATCTGGATGAGCCCTCATTTGTTTAAACAGTCCCCTCTTGATGGCTACTTAAGTTGCTTACGTTGTCAAGTTTACAGAGTGGCAGTGAACTAACTTCCTCATGCATCTATCTCTATGCCCTTACATATCCATTTTTGTAGGAAGAGTTCCAAGGATACGTTTTACATGCTATGTTGTATGTATTTGAACTCTTTGTTTGCTGTTGTGAGTAAGTAATGGCGGCTTGGTTTTCTCCCCATCCCTGGCGCACTTGGCTTCTTCCCTGGGTCTGTCCTGTAGGAAGAAGGCCTGGAGCGCCAGCTGGTGGCCCTCCTGGTGGAGCTGTCGGCCGAGCACTACCTTCCCATCTTTGCCCACCACCGCATCTCACTGGACATGCTGAGCCGGATGGGCCCTGGGGACCTGGCCAAGGTGGGCAGCAGCTACCCCTCGGGGGAGGTGAGGGCGGCAGGCAGGGCCCTGGCCCGACCCAGCCAAGGGGCCACTTGCTCTTCACGCAGTTCTTGGTGAGGCCTGCATCATCAGCTGTCACAGGGCCACCTCCCAGAAGGCCAGAACATGTGCCCCATCTGCCCCCAGTCATGTGGCTACAAAAGCCCGGGCTGTGGGTGCTGCTGACCCCAGATTGTTGCCCCCTTGCCCCCCTGCCACCGTTCAGATTGGATCTTCACCTCGTAGGGCTGGACAGCCGTGGACCTTGGAGCTCATCTGAACCAGCCCCCTTCCCACCCCATGGATTTACAGTTACCACAGCAGCAGTACTGCCCGAGCCTGGTACATGCTGCACTAATTCATTTACCCTTCAAAAGAGACAAATACCGATGCCAGCACATACCTGACAGTGCTAGGCGCTGTTCTAAGCGTGTTTTACACATGAATTCATTGAATCTTCCCAACAACCTGGGCAGTGCGTGCTGACATTGTCATCACTTTTCAGATGAGGAGGCTGAGACATGGCAAGGTAGCAGTTTTCCCGAGGTCACACAGCAGAGCCAGGACTCCAGCCCAGGCGGCTGGCCTGGTGCCGGCGTCCATGCTGTTGACCACTCTGCTGTACTGCCCGGCCCTCGGCAGACACAGACACTGGGGCTCAGAAGGGCAACACGACTGTGTCGCCCACGCTCAGGAGCACTCTCTCTGGAGACTGAGGGACTGTGTGATTCTGGCACGGCCACTTCTCAGCAGCTCAGCCTCGGTGTGAACCACCTGACCGTGCGAACTGTGACAGAGGGTCCTGACTTCCTGGTCATCACGGGGGTGATGGGAGGTCATGCGGGTGAAGCTGTCAGCACAGCCCCTGCACGGGCTTCGCACTTGCTAAACTGTAGCTGTTACTAGTGTTGGTTTCCCTCTGGGCCTCAGTGTCTCCCTCTGCTGTACGGATTGTCGGGCCCTCGTAGGCCTCCACGTTTCCAGCTGAGGGTGCTAGAAGCCAGGGAGGAGGTGATGGCTCTGACCGTGCTGCATAGCAGGTCCCTTGCCCAGCCCAGGCCATGACCTGCCCTCCTTGGTCCGAGCAGGTGGGCGTCTCGGAAGCCGGCCTGCGGCACCAGATCCTGCACAGAGCCCAGGAGCTGCTGGACGCGACCAGGGCCTGGCCAGGTACTGATGCTGAGCCCTCTCCTGAGCAGAGCCCTTACGTGTGGGCTGCGGTTGGGGCGTCACCTGTTTACAGTCCAGGATGAGTCCTAAGGGCCACTTCTAACCCTGGCCAGTCCTTAAACTTCCCTCCTGAAGGAACAATTTATAAATGGGACAAGCAGGCTCCGAAAATGGAAAAGAAGAACTTTTCCTACAGCAGTCTCGGGCCCCTTCTGGCTTCCCTAAACCCACCCTACAGACGTTGGGAACCACACTCAGGATCCGTGGAGTAGAGAGAGAAATCAGCCAGAGCCAGTGCCCACCCCCGTGCCCAGCACTGCGCCCCAGGGCAGGCCTGTGGTTTGGACGTAGAAAGCCGTTTGTGATGGTTGTGAAGGAGGTGCCCTGTCCTCCTCCGGAGGCCCGGGAGAGGGCAGGTGCTGTGGCTGACCCAGGGGAAGGTGCGGGAGTTGGGTCTCCCGGGTGCCGAGCAGGACGGGTATCAGGCATTTGACGACCACCGTGTCAGGTCACCTTTGCTGCAGCCCCGTGAGGTGGGCACTGTTGTTACCCGCATCTGAGGGATGAGGAAACTGAGGCAGAGACAGGCTAACCCTAACCCTTAGGGCTTCTTCCTGATTGTGGCTACCCTGCAGGGAGGGGCTGGGCTGGGCTGGAAGGCTCCTGAGCCCCAGAGGGCAGGAGAGCCTCAGGAGTTTTCCCAACAGTTCTCTTTCTGATCCCAAGACTCAATATGTATTATATTAAATATAGAAGGTGCCCCCTTACAGTGATGGTTTGGGGGGACAACATGATACCCCCTAGAGGGTCTAGAGTGGTTGTGATAGGCTTTTAAAGAAAAAAACTTCAGGTTTTTTACAATTATTTAAAATTGTATTTTAATTAAATTTGTAATTAATTTGTATTAAATTTGTATTAAAATTGTAATTTAATTACAATTTAATTACAATTATTGTAATTTAACCCGTAGAATAAATGAAAAACATGAACTGAGGGGATGGGGGTCAGGGATGGAGAGAGACTTGGGGATGTCACTGGTGCACGTGGTGTGATAATGAGACCGATTCTGATGTCCTCCTTCGTGGCGGTTGGGACCCAGGCAGGGGATGCTGGATCCAGGGCAGAGCAGTGGACATGCTGGGGGCTCTGCCAGGGGACAGGGGGAGCAGCCTTGAGAGCTGCTCACTCCCCTCCCTGCTCCTCTGGGCCACCTTCGCCTGGGCCCCTGGGTGGAGAATCTGCGAGGAAGGTCCCGTCCTACCCAGGGCTCCTGCAGGGCAGCTCTACCACCAGATGGCCCTGTGGCCTCGGGCAAGTGGCTTCCCCCTCTGAGCCTCCGATTTCTCATCTCTAACAGTGATGAGCCCTACTTGCAGGGTGGCTGTGCAGGACTCAGGGTGTGTTAGGGGTAAGAGGCCCCAATTAACCATTGTCCCATTTTACAGGTGGGGGAATGAGGCTCAGCAAAGAGAAATAAGAGGGTGTGTAGTAGGAAGGCAGGATCTTGGTCAGATCCCATCCCGCTCCAGCTCACTGTCTACTTGGGGCAGGCAGGGCCAGGGGAGGCCCTAGGGATCGGGGTCAGGTGGGTGTGGCCCTGCCTCAGCCTCTCTGTTCCCACAGAGCTGCTGAAACCACCCCAGGGTGAGGTCCTCCCCACGGCCCCTGAGGAGCTTCCTGAGGCAGTGAGACCATCAGCCCCCCGCGCAGAGCTGGAGGCCCAGACCTCAGAATGTGTTGTGTGCCTGGAACGGGAGGTAAGTCTGGGGCAACGGGCCCAGTCCCCCATCCGCCTGACCAGCGCCTGCCGTCCGGAGCTTCTTGGGCAAAAAACAGGAAATTAGAATGACCCATGATCCCATGATCCCATGACCCAAACATGAGTAACGCTAACATCATTTTTTGGGCCTTTTTTCTTTTTTTCAAAAGAGATTTTTCTCCCAATTAGGAAGTTTCCCTTCGTGTATGTATTAAGTCATTAAATATCAACAACATAATTTTCTCCGAAGAGACTTTTTAAAACCTGTTTTAAAAACTGTAACAAAATTGATGCCTATTATAAAAATTCAGCAATGTAGCACGTAAAATATCCCCCTCCCCCCAGAGTGTGATCCTACTTAGAAGAGGTCGCCACGTTAGCAGTTTGATTACCCTGTGGTTTTTGCTGGGCTCAGGGAATGCGGTGATACAGGGGGCCTTGGCGGTTATAAATTTAACCAAACCCCTGCTCTGGGCCCTGGAGGTGGCTTCCTAGCTCTTGTTATTACAAACGGTGCTATACTGAACAGCCTGGAACAGAATTTGGAGCACATCCTTGGTTATTTCCTTAGAATAACTTACTAGAAAGAGGAAATGCTAAAGCAAAGAATAGACACACTTCCGTGGCTTTTAATCCATAATGCTGGGGTGGTTGTGAGACCGAGGGTCTGGGCAAAGTGCACAGAAAAACCACAAATTGGGAACAACATGCACATCCAACAGCCGGACTGGTGAGATAGGGTGGGGATGTAGAACGTGCACGGCTGTTACAGAGGGGCAGAGAGTGACCAACAAGGGCCCTGGAACGTGCTCCTGTGCTGACTGGAGCATGACGACCGTGCTGTCAGATCTTCAGGGGCCGGGGGCCTCACTTGCCCCATCCCCGGGGAACCAGGCCGGGCTGGGGCCCAGACGCTCCTGCGCTGTCTCCTCAGGCCCAGATGATCTTCCTCAACTGCGGCCACGTCTGCTGCTGCCAGCAGTGCTGCCAGCCCCTGAGTACTTGCCCGCTGTGCCGCCAGGACATCGCCCAGCGCCTCCGCATCTACCACAGCCGCTGAGCGCCGGCCGCCGGCCCGGGCCTGACACCTCCAGCCCCACCTCTGCCACCTGCGGGCCCAGGGCTCCAGCTCCCGCTCTGTTCTCCATGGACTACTACGGGCCCCTGTGTCGTGGCCCAGGCGGGGACAGGAGTGTTCCTGACCAAGGACAGAGCCAGTGTGAATACTGTGGAGGAGAGAGGACCCCTCGCCGCACAAGGACGGGGGTGTGGGGTGTGGGGTGGCAGCGTGCCTCCACCTGAGTACAGGCCTGAGTGTCCCAGCTGCCTCTGGCAGTCACGGCCCCACCCGGAGCCTCAGCAGGGGAGCCCGGGTGTCCCGCTGGGCAGGGTGGTGGGAGTGCAGGAGGGCCCTGGCCGAGGGGAGGGGTGGGGAGGCCACCGCGGCCTGTCCTCGGACTGGCTGGCCAGAATGTGCTCAGGGCGGGGCTGGTGCCGAAACGACGTCGGCCCCTCCTCGCCTCCCCCTCTGCTCTCCAGTGGACATCTGCACCTCCTCACCCCACACAGCTCCAGGGCAGGCACTGAGCTTTGCAGACCCGAAGTGGGAATGTCAATAAACCCATCTCCAGCCTGCTCCTCCCGAGTCATCACTGGGTCCTGAGGGAGCCCGGGGAGGGGGAGGGGGTCGCAGCTGAGTCAGAAGGGAAGCGGGGAGGTGCGGTGTTCCCAAAGGTGAAGTTATCCAAACTTCCCTCGTTGCAGGTGGAGAGACCAGGGCTCTAAGAGAAGGGCTCAGAAAGTCTGCGGAGCTTGTGGTGCCCTGTGGGTTGTGCTATGCGCTCTGTTATCGTTACCCCAGACCAGGGGGCTGGATGTCCTGGGCCCTGCGACAGGAACGTGGTGGCACTGGCCCTGGAACCTAGAAGCATCTTGACCCCTGAACCCGTGCAGCCACGCAGGTTGTTCACTGCACAATTCCAGAAGGAGCCATGCACCTGGTACTCACTGTAGAGCTGCACCTTTATCGTGCATTTTCTGGCAGATAGTTTTGAGCCGGGGCGCTTTTTCTCTGGGCTAGAGGCAGGCCTGCTCGGGGTGCCTGGGCTCTGCCTCCAGGTAACTCTGACCCTGCCACATCCTAGTTCCCCATCTGTTCAGCAAGGGACACGATGGAGCCCTGACATAGGCCGGCGGCCACCCGGGAGCCCTGAATGCTCATCGCCGGCACAGCGTAAGAGCCGGTGGGATGCAGGGGACAGGCCCTCACTCTCCCTGCCTTGTGACTGTCCTGTGGGCTGAAACAGGACGGATGAAGGGCCCATGTGGTGTGAGTCCTGCTTTCCAGGTACCCGGGGGACCTCTGATGGTTCCCCTCCCCACACACCCTCCTGGGCTCTGCTCAGCTAAGAGGGGAGACTGCAGGCCTGAGGTGGGCAGGGCCACCTCGCAGAGCACAGTGTTTGGTGGGTCTCCTTGAACCCTTAATAGGCCCCCCGTTTATAGGCGAGGAGCCTGAGGCTGAGTTCAGTGACTTGCCAAGGTCAACAGCAAGACTGCAGCTGAGCCCCTGCCCTTGTTAACAAGCCTTCAGCTACTGGCCACCATCCCCAGCCCAGGTTCCCCGCCTTCTTGGACCTCAGTTTACACATCGGTGAAATGTGACAATGGTGCCCGCCACCTGGAGCTGCTGTGAGGCTCCTAGTCTTGCACGTAACGTGCACGGCCCACAGTAAGTGCTCAGAAATACTAGCTGTGTGAGCAGGAGTCTTGAAAACACTGGCATCACTGTTTGGACCTAGTGTGAGCCTCGGGCCCACCCGCCATGGGCACCCCCAGGGCCACGTGGCCATAAAGTAGCTGCCCTCCTGCCCTCACCATTGCCCAAGACTACCAGAGGTGCACCCTGCGTGGATCTGGCTGAGGAAGCCGTCTGAGCTGCCAGCAGGCTAGTCACCTACCTGCTGTGTCCCTTCTCTCCAAGCCTCAGTTTTCTCCTCTGTAAAATGGGATACTAGAAGAACTCTGGCCATGCACCTGTAAGCACTCGGTCAAGCGACCATCCCAGAAAGTCAAGGTGCACAGATGCTCCTAGTCAGTCTCCAGCCCAGGTCTCCCCCTGCTGGCACCACACATGGGCCACTGGCTTTAAATAAAGCATTTATTGATTAGTAGAAGCTTAAACAGTTTGCATAATATTTTCAATACAAGATTTGAGAAGGATGATTGGAAAACCA
Organism: Platanista minor; assembly: GCA_004363435.1. Taxonomy (NCBI): domain Eukaryota; kingdom Metazoa; phylum Chordata; class Mammalia; order Artiodactyla; family Platanistidae; genus Platanista; species Platanista minor. The sequence continues at coordinate 9,394 of RJWK010025574.1, read as the reverse complement.
CAAAAGAAGGCACCAGAGAGCATCTTCAGACAGAACGTGTTGGTAAAAGAGGTTAGTGAGGCGTTGAGTTTAGGGCTTGGGGGACTGGAGGGTGGGGTCCCTGAGCACCAGCCAGTGCTTCACGTCCTGTGGGTCCCAGGGCCCGGTCCAGGAAGGAGATCGAGGGGATGGAGGATGCAGGGCTGGGATGGGGTTGAGGACCCTGAAGGACTTGGTTTCTGCCCTGCCCACCCTCCCCTCAAAGCAGCAGGGGAGGGGGTCTGGGAAGGCCAGGAGGTCCCAGCCCCTGGGGATGGTCTCAGCTTGACCCTCACCCCCAGGAAGGGGGATGGCTGGGCCCCACGTGACTTGCGAGGACATTTGAAGAGTCCTGGAGTTTTCAGAGTGGGGTGACTGGAAACTCAGAGCAGCAGGGGCCGAGCCCCAGCCTGACCCAAAAGCTCAGTGGTGCCCTGGGGTGCCTCGGCCCATCCCCCTGCCTCTCACGAGCCCCGCAGCTCCCTGGGAGGACAGCGCGTACCTTGGAAGTGGCCTGCAGAGTCCACACCCACCCAGCCCTGCCACTGAGCAACTTGCCACCGCCCCCCAGCCCAGCACAGGGGGACAGAGGGACTCCGGAGACTGGACCCCAGCGAGTAGAGGGGGAGGCAACGGCCCAGCTTCCAGCAACCCTCCATCTGCCACCGTGCCCACCCTCGCAGCAGTACCTCTGCAGAGGTCACGCCTCAGACACGTCCTCTCCCCAGACCAGCCCGTTCCAGGCCTTTCTTGTTCTCTCCTCAGGCCCACGGCCCCATCCCCCTCCGCGAGGCAGCCCTCCCCCAGCCTGAAGGCCCCCTCCTTGCACATCCCCTCAACCGGGGTGGGACAGCAAGGCCAGTATCCACTCCAAACCTGGCCTCTGGGGCCCAGCCGGAGGAGGGAGGAGCGGGGCCGAGACGGGCCTCAGCGCTCCGTCTTCCTGGTTCCAGCGAGCCCCTTGGTGAGAAGAGAGAAATCCATGGGCTCTGTGTCACAGCAGATGCTACTCTTACCGCCCTCTTCCCAAGGGTGGCAAGACCCACGAGGGAAACGGGCCACAGAGGCAGGGCGGGGAGGGAGGACTCAGGGACCCAGGGCCACCGAGTGCTCCCAGCCCCATCCGCTGTGCTCTGCCCCCAGCAGGAGGAGGAAAGCCGAGATCATCCCACAGAAGAGAAAACAGACCAACGGACCAGGTGTGACCGAGCCCAATAAAGTGACTCAGGTGGGCCCATCCCCACCCAGCCCCAGAGGTGCCACACCAGCCCGGCCCCATCCCCACCCCCACCCGGAAGGCACAGATCCAGCGCTCCCCGCCCAGAGCCGAGCCTTCCAGTGCCTCAGAGGGAGTGGCCCGTGTGCCATGTCCAACAGACGCTCGGGGGCGACTGGCCTAGAACTCGGTCTGCACCCCTGCACCATCCTCGGTGGTGGTATGGATTGGGGGCCGGCCACCAGGGCCAGACACCTGCTCCCCGGTCTCCTGGTCACTGGGCTTGGGAGGCTCGAGGTCCGAGGCCTTTCCAGGCGGGAGCTGCCGGAGGGGTGAGGCAGGCGGTGAGGCGGCCTCAGGGGCCGCCCCGGGCTGGGGGCTCTCCTGGGCGGGGGCCCCATTGAGCAGGGGGCTCTCGGCCTGCAGATCCCGAGCCAGCAGGCCACGGAGCTCAGTGATGCTGTCTGCGGACGCAGGTGATAGCGGCTCAGGGACAGCCTCGAAGGGCAGCCCCACCTCCTTGTCCTGGACCACGGACACCACCTGCTTGGCACGCCGGCGCTTTTCCGAGAGGGTGGCTGCTTCCGGGATACCAGGGCTGCCGGGGTCCCCACTGTCACTGCTGCCACTGTACTCCTCGCCCCAGTCGATGGGCACGCCCTCGGCCAGCAGGTGCAGGTTGGGGTCGCTGTTGTGCATGACCACGCTGTCCCGGTACAGGTTGTGCTTCCTCTGCACGGCGGCCTCCTTCACAGCTACAGGACAAGAGGGCGGTGTCGGGACACTTAGCACGGGGCTGACAGCCGCCAGCACACCCTACACTGTGCCCAGCTGGGACCTGCATCATCCCCCAGAGGCCTCGGCCTGAGTGGGTGCTGTGACTGGGACGAGGCTGCTTTCAGGCCTCAGTGCCGGGAAGCAGGGGCTGTGACCCTACACCCTGTCACTCACCTGATGCTCCCCAAAATGTCAAGGACCCACAAACAAACTAAGGCACAGGGATGCGATGCTACCCTCCTGGGGCCACACGGCTAGTAGTGGGCCCACCCCAGCCCACGGCGTAAGTCTTCTCTTTTCTTTGTAGCTTAGCTGACCCCACCAGGACGACCTCTGGGCGGCCACCTCCACCACCCTCCAGGCAGTAAGGGTCCCAACAGCAGCAGCACCCCCCACCCAGCTCTGCGGCCAGACCCCGGGGGCCGGGAGGCACGCACCCTGCAGGATGTCCTTCATGACCGTCTGCAACACCACCTCCTCGTACGTGTTCTCCACCAGGATGAACCTGGCAAAGTCCTCGAATATCAGCTCCTGGAACCTGGACAGCTCCTGCCGGGCAGGGGTGGGGGTGGGGGCAGAGAGAGGGGTGGCCAGGGCTGTTGGTCAGGCCCAGGGCTGGGGCTAGCAGGGGAAGGGAGTGGGGGGAGAGGGCGCACTCACCGACTTGCAGGTGGGCGCCAGCTTCTTGAGCAGGAACGGGATGGTGATCTGCAGCAGAGCCTCCCGGAAAAAGCGCTTCCTCACGGTGCTGCTGTCATAGTCGTATTTCTGCCAGGAAAGAGGGGCCGGGGCGTGGGAGGCTCTGGGTCAGGGAGCTCCACCGGCCCCTGGTCTGACCCGAGCCCCTGCATCCCCCTGGGTGGAGGGGTGGGGCCTGGCCGGGCGGCTCACCTTCAGCACCCGCTCCAGGATGCGCTGGATGGACTTGCACAGCTCCTCCTTTGTGGGCCCCTTCCCCAGCTCCTGGTGCAGGAGGGTCTCGAAGGTGTACACGGCGTTGTCCATTTGCTGCCGGCGGGGCACACCATGGGGCATGTGAAAGGGGTGCCCGCCAGGAAGAGGGGGCGCCTGTGTGCTCAGCTGCCCGTTCACTTGCTCACTCCTGTACTGTCTAGTGTGCTGGCTCAGGGCCAGGCACCGGGGCCAGTCCCTGCCTCAGGGAAACGGAGGCCCTGGGCCCCGTGGGAAGGGGCTTAGGGAACAAGGAGGGCCTCCCAGAGGGAAGGGGTCTCTGAGACCCAGAAGATGACTCTGAATTAGCCAGTGTCCAAACAGACCAGACAGCAGAGCAGTGGAGAGCACACCGGGGCCGAGGGTGGCTGCAGTGAGGAGGACGAGGAGGGGGCCGGGGAGGCCAGGCCTCTTCCTCAGGAGATGGGGACCTGGGGACGGCGGAGGCAGGGGGAGCTGGGGTAGCACCCTGGGCTCACCTCACGCATGAGGATCTGGGCTCGCTGCTTGAACACAGACGTGCTGGACACGTCGAAACGCTGCTGCAGCCCATCGAGCCGCAGCGGCTCCATCTTCTCATAGCAGCTCTGCATCTTGAGGGGGTGGTACGCCAGCTGGGACAGCTTCTCCATGTACTGCAGGGAGGCAGAGACATGCGGGACCTGAGCTGGGGCCGCCAGAGTAGCCAGGCAGCCCCCCCAGCCCCTGGGCCCTCGGGGTCCAGGCCCTGGGGCTGACACCCGGGAAGGCCACGAGGGGGTGGCGGTCACAAGGGCAAGCGCTGGAGGACCCGGGACAGGAAGCATGAGGATCTGAAGGCAGGAGGAGTGGGGTCCAGCAGCACAGCATGTGGGGAGAGGCCAGCTCAGGCGCTGGGTGACCTTGGGCAAATCGCTCACCTTCTCTTAGCCTCAGTTTCCTCAGCCTCCAAATCGGGAGATGGCTTTTTATGATCTCTAAGGTCTTCTATGGCTCTCAAATTCTATAATTATTATGGTCAATGGACTCCTCAGTTTGGGGTGTAGACGACGCTAAGGTTACAGGACCAATTCTACCTGCACCTGACAATCATGTGGGGTTCCAGGCAGCCAACTACCCCAATATGGGGTCTGTGGAAGACCGTTCACCCCGAGAACCAGAGAACTCAGAAGTGAGAGGGGCTGGCTCCATTTGAGGGGTTCACGAAACGGCATCTGTGTACTTGCCCAGCCCCTTGGTGTCCCACAGACCCTCCATTCACAGGTTATGCCCCGGACGGGAGCGGGGCCAGCCCTGATCGCAGTGAGGGCCTGACGGGGGCCAGACCAAACCCAAACCCGGGGCCAGTGCCTGGCTCACCTCGCCCAGCTTGTCGATGCCGCCCTCGTTGATGACGTTCAGGTTCATGTCGGTGACCTCCTTGAAGAAGACGTCCCGCACTTCGGTGAAGCCCTGGCTGGTGGGCACCATCAGGGCCTCCAGGATGGATGGGATATAGGGCTGCACATGATTCCGGACACACACCTCCGCCTTGGGGAGGATGGAGGCTGCACCGAGAGAGCTGGTTAGCGGATGGCACCCCCGGTAGCAACTCCCGCCATCCCAGACCCCCAGGCTAGAGGCAGGCTGCCATATTATTCTTTAAAGAAAACCACTGGTGACAACATTAGCAAACCGAAGGATTCTTGAGGAACAGCTGAGAATGCAGCACAAATAACAGGGAGTTCTGAGACTGGACCCTGATGTTCCGGAAACTGTGATGGCAAGAAACTAAGAAAACTGCTAGTGTAAAGGTCTCTAGGTTGGCAGTTTTTCTGCTTAGCTAGAGCGAGAGAACTCACCTTTGGGGGTCTTGCTCCTTCATTTAAAAAAAAAAAAAAAAAAAAAAAAAAAAAAAAAAAAAAAAAAAAAAAAAAAAAAAAAAAAAAAAAAAAAACACTTCAGTGGCTTCAACGAGCCTCTGGGTTTTGCAAACCCCGATTCTGCTCTGGAATGGTGTGGCCTGACTCAGCCCAGCTATGGAAAAGGCTGCTTCCCTGTGGGCAGGGACCGTCTCCAAGACATTCTGACCAAGGCATTTTTTCGCCAGGGGGTGTTTTGACGTCCCTCCTTCTCCCCCGCCCAGCTAACATTATTTGTTCCACCCTATAAATGCCAACTCCTGGTGTCCTCCCCAGCTCACAGTACAGCTGCTAGAGAATAACCCTCGGGCAACTGACAACAGTCACAACTGTGGCCAGAGTGTGACGGATGACAAGTGAGTGAAAGGATCCCATCAGGCCCGGAACAGAAAGGAGCATCACCTGACCAGGGAAAGGCTGGCTGAATGTGAATCACCAAAGTCAAGCTGCTGTCACTAAAACGACACACGGTAGATCTGATGACCAAAGATGAACAGAAGGCTTGAACCTCCTCAACGTCATTTAGGTCACCAAGATCTGAGTCTATAGAAATAACAGCTGGCAAACAACTCACAGGGGTTGGAAGAACAATGCCTCAGATTTGATTCTGGTGTTTTAAAAATAATCAATGGGGCTTCCCTGGTGGTGCAGTGGTTGAGTGTCCGCCTGCCGACGCGGGGGACGCGGGTTCGTGCCCCGGTCCGGGAAGATCCCACATGCCGCGGAGCGGCTGGGCCCGTGAGCCATGGCCACTGAGCCTGCGCGTCCAGAGCCTGTGCTTCGCAACGGGAGAGGCCGCAACAGTGAGAGGCCCGCGGACCACAAAAAAAAAAAAAAAAAAAATCAATGAATCAAGTCATTCCTGTGAAATGCAAACGGATCCCTGCAACAGGCACGAGGGACGCCCTGACCCCGGAGGGTGGGTGGTCCCAGCACATCCAACCAGGTGATGACAACCATAGCAGGTGGCCCGCCTACCTCGGATCTTGCTGGCCAGATGCTCCTTGGAGGTGATGATCTGGTCCATGTCGGTGCGGATGACCGCCTCCATGGCCGGCCGGGCCAGCTGTAGCTTGGACAGCACGGCCTCAAAGCGTGCCTTGGCCTGTTCATACACCATGCGGTACACGGTGTCCGAGATCTGTGGGCAGGGCGGAGGTGTCAGCACCAGGCTGAGGGTTCCAGGCAGCTGCAGGTCCCCCACCCCTGCTCCCAAGCCCAGGCCTGCCCACCTGGATCCACTGCCGCTGTCGCTCCTGAGGTTTCCCCTTCAGCCGGGGGGCGAGTTCTGCCTTCAGCTCAGGACCCAGCTCCTCCATCACCAGGTTGCTCAGGATCTAGGACCGGGAGGCACAGGCCAGGGCAGGGGTTGGAGCATGCCCAGCACCCCCCATATTCCGGCAAGCCCAGCCACTCAAACCCCCCCTCAAAAAGCTGCTCTTCGCTCCACGTCTCCACCGCCCTCCCTCCTGAGCATCATTCCCACAGGTCCCAGCTTACCTGCTTGGGTGTCCTGTAGGGGCCCCACCTCAGGACCATTGCACATGCTGCCACCCTGTCTGGAATACCACACCCTGCCCCCCTTGCCTGCACATGGAAGTGTGTGCGTTTACTTGTCAAACGTCTGTTTCTCCTCCTAGACAGCTCCCTGAGGGCCAGGACTGCGTCCCTCTTACAGTACACCCCAGCACCTAGTCCGTGGTCGGTGCTCAGTTAACGACTGAACAAAATAACAAGTAGCTCCCCCTGGGGGATCCACCTCAGCCTCCACCCGTCCAAACCTGCAGCCAGTGCTCCTGAGCCCTCCCTGCCTGTGGCCCCGCGCTGACTTGCGCAGCCTCCCCGCCAGCCTCCTCGGCCTCACCTGCACCTCGTTCCCACACAGCATCTCCCAGGTGCCGTACAGCTCCTTGGACTGGCGGTACATGCGGATGGCATCAGTGAACGCGGGGCCCTCCACCTTGGAGTCCTCGGGGATCCCTGCCCGGGAGAGGGATGTAGAGAGGAGGTTGGTAGGATGGCCCGTGCCCTCCACGGAGACCAATGGGTTGACTGCTCAAACTCCCCCCACCTCTGACCCCCATGGCTCTTGCAGTAACAGCATCAGGAGTAGTTGCAGTGACAGTAACGATAAGAACCCACCAACAGCAGTGGACAGTAAGACAGCCAGCCCTCCTCCGTATCCTCCTCATCTCCTTCTATCCTCCCAACCAGCCCGAGATGTGGGCACTGTCGTTTCCTCTGCTTTCCCAGTTGAAGAAACAGGCTCTGAGGTCAGGCCACTGCCGAGGGTCCAAGGCCAGTGAGCAGCAGAGCCAGGACCAGAAGCCACCACCACCACCACCACCAAGGAGAGGCCACCCAGCATGGCAGACAGCGTACCAGAGGCACCCAGAGACCCTCCCTCCATCAGGGGCCTGCCAACTTTCCCCACAAAGGGCTAGACAGTAAATAGTCTCAGCTTCGTGGGCCAGACGATCTCCGTCCCAGCCATTCAACCTGCCGTTGTAGCAGGAAAGCAGCCGCAGGCGGTGTGTGAACAAACGAGCCGATAAAACTGGATTTATTAAAATGGGCGATGAGCCCAATTTGGCTCACGGGCCATAGTTTGCATAGCCTCGTTGCAGGTCACTGAACCCTAAGGGACCTCAGTTCTCCCTTCTGAATAGTGGGAGCAATGACCAGCCTGGCCTCACACACCCACTGTGGGGCTGCAGGGACCACAGTGTGAACTGTGAAGGCAGGGCCTGGGAGCAGGCCCAGCGGGCGCCACCTCGCACTTTATTAGTAACTGCAGCCACGAATGGCTCCTGCTGCCCTGGGTCCGCCTTGCTCACTGCCATGCATCCAGGGGACTAGAAATACCATTTCTCACTTTTGTCACTGACGGTGGCGGTGGTGGCCCAGATGAGTTTGCCCACCTCCCCCCGTGCTGGCGAGGGGGTCAGTGAACAAGGCATGGGCCTCAGACTGGGTGCTGGGGAGGCAGGCTGCAGGAAGTCGCAACATCTGACTTCGGGACAAACGTGGTTAAACACCTCGCAGCCAGGCAGCTGGCGGCTACCCTGGCCGCGAGCCTCTGACCGCTGTGTCCCCAGAGCCAAGGGAAGGGGAAATGGCAGCCAGTGCCTCCGAAACCCCGACCTCCACTGCAGTGACTAAGGGCTGAGTCACCCCCCAAGAGAAGAAGCCCCTCTCTGGTGTGGGGAGAACCCCCCCCCTCCACATCCGCTGACCCAGGAATCACACTGCCTGGCAGGGCTGGCAGAGAGCTCGGAGGTGGGGAAACTGAGGCCCAGCCCCAGCCCCAGCCCTGCAGTGGCAGCTCCGTGGACTGGGATGGGGGCGTGAGGGGCGTCTCACCCTGCATTTCAGGGACCTGAGATGAGGAGGGAGTGACGGGGGCAGAGCAGGGGTGTCCCAGCTGTGGTGCCGTGCAGAGCCCTGGGGTGGGTGCTGCCCAGCTGGGCCAGGAGAGGAAGCCCCTCAGGCTTAAGGAGGGTCACCGTCTCCCAGAGACCAGGTTTTGCCTAGAAAAGTCCAGCCGTGCGTTATATGCAGCCTTTCTCACATTGGGGCATTTACAGTCTGCAGACAGCAAGCTGGGTGTGCCAGGCAGGGTCACTCTCCCGGTGGCAGGACGCTGAGCCAGAGGGTTGGGCAGCAGGAAGGAGGCCGCCGATGCCCTGGGCTCTGGCCAGTCAGACGTGCAGCCTCAGACCCTCAGGACGTCCCTACCCTGCACGCCGAGTGGCTGAGTCAAAAGGGAGGGTCACCCCTCCCGAGCTCTTCCCCTGAGCCTGGCTGTTAGGGGCTGAGCTGTATCCCTTCGAAGTCCTATGTTGAAGTCCTGACCCCCAGCGCCCTCAGAATGTGACTGACCGGACACAGGGACTAGAGAGGTAATCAAGTTAAAAAGAGGGGCTCAGGCTCGGCCCTGATTCCATACGTACGGCTGGTGTCCTCAGAAGAAGAAATCTGGACAAATTGTGCACACAGAGGGGGGACTGTGTGAGGACATAGGGAGACAGCAGCTGCCTGCTAGTCAAGGAGAGAGACCTCAGAAGAAAACCGACCTGCTGACACCTGGATCTTGGGCTTCCAGCCTCCAGAACTGTGCAAAAATAAATTTCTGTTGTTTAGGCCGCCCAGTCTGTGGTCCCGTGTTACGGCAGACTAAGGCTGAGACCACACACGCATTCCCTCACCTAATCCCCAAACGGCTCCCAGAGGGACAGCTGTTCTCAGCCCCACTCTCCCCGACGAGGAAACGGGGTCAGGGAGGCGAAGTCACTGGCTCGAGGCCACACCGCTAGGGAACGGCAGCCCCAGGGCCTGAACCCAGACCGCCCGGCCGACTCTAGCTAGACCTGGAGACTTCCTGCTTGTGGGGTCCTCAGGGTCAGGCTGAGAAAGGAAGCTACATTCCTCAGGCCCGGGGCAGCAGGCAGAGGGGGACGGCGGTCAGACAGGAAGAGGCCTTGACCTCTGCACCCCAGGCCCAGCCCGAGGGGGCAGCTCCGTGCCCGCTGCCTCCTGCTGCCCCAGCTGC
>RJWK010025573.1:0-27602 GCA_004363435.1 Platanista minor | reverse complement strand
TAGTGTACATATGTCCATGCCACTCTCTCACTTTATCACAGCTTACCCCTCCCCCTCCCCATATCCTCAAGTCCATTCTCTAGTAGGTCTGTGTCTTTATTCCTGTCTTGCCCCTAGGTTCTTTACGACATTTCATTTTTTCTTAGATTCCGTATATATGTGTTAGCATATGGTATTTGTCTTTCTCTTTCTGACTTCCTTCACTCTGTAGGACAGACTCTGGGTCCATCCACCTCACTACAAATAACTCCATTTCGTTTCTTTTTATGGCTGAGTAATATTCCATTGTATATGTGTGCCACATCTTCTTTATCCATTCATCCGATGATGGACACTTACGTTGTTTCCATCACCTGGCTATTGTAAATAGAGCTGCAATGAACATTTTGGTACATGACTCTTTTTGAATTATGGTTTTCTCGGGGTATATGCCCAGTAGTGGGATTGCTGGGTCATATGTTGGCCCTTTTTAAATAAACTGATATCACTGAAAGTTGTCTATGTAAAGTCATTCGATATCACAGTCTTAGGTAACTTCCAAGAGCTTACAGGTACTTCACAATTCAGACAGATCTCCTTAGATGCTTTTCTGGGAAAAGGAACTGTGATTTTGCACTTAGAAAAATACCTTTAAATGCAGTGTTAAAGAAGCAGCTGCACTTTAGGGGTTTAGACTGAACAAATAAGAAGGCTAGTCCATGAATTAATTGAAAAACAAAAAAAGCAGTGTTGTAGAGGAAGGTCTTGAAAGAGTGATCTGGTCCTGAAATGGGAAAAAAGGTGAAGTGATTGTGAAGACATTCTTGGTGGTGGGAGGAATAGTTGTGATGAAAATTCATATTTGGGGGACAGCATTTGGAATAGAGCATATTGGAAGGAAATAGTTGGATGTAAGGATGTACTTATAACTGGGATCAGATGTAGTAAATCATAAGTGCCATTCGAAGTTCAAACTTTTTTTTTCTGTAGGCCAGTATTTTTTAAAGTGGGTAAAATATATTAAGTGGCACACAGACAAGTTTTTTAAATTTTTATCATTATATATTTATATTAATGTGAATCAAAAAAATATAGCTAGCACATCAAATTTGGAACTTTATGGATATTGCTTAAGAGATTACTAAAATGTATTTGAGTGAAAAAAAAACTTGTTTAAAAAAAGATTTGATAATAGTTGCTGATGACATTATTTACTAAGCACTGTTAGAATGTTTTCTATATATTAACTCATTTATTCCTCAAATGAACTCAATGAGATAATGGATACTACTATATTTACCTCATAGGTGAGGCAATAAAGGTACAGAGAGGTTAAGTAACTTTTTCACAGCTAATTACTGGTGCATTCAAATCCAGGCCAGCTGACTCCAGAACCTGTGTTCTCAACTGCTGTACCTTAAGACACAGTGTTAATGTACAACTGTAGCAAAAATTGTGAGGACTGTAGGCAAATGGCTTAAGTTTATCAAATGCAGCTTTAGTGTAAAGGAACTGTTGAAGATTTTTGGAGTAATGTTATAAATGTACTGTTTGATATAAGTGGAAGTAATAGGGATATTCAGAATGCGTTCTTTAAGTGAGTTGAGGGAGTTGGGATTAAGTTTAGGGACACCAGTTAATAATTGATTGTCTCAATCTAGGTTTGGAGAAAAGCACTTGAACCAAGGTTTTTTACGGGAAGTGGAGAAAAAGGAGCTAGGATATAAGAGCCATTGAACAGAAAGAATGGAAAGTAAAAAAGGACTTAAATGTGGGGAGTTTGTGAAGAGTCAAAGATATGTGGTTTCCAGCTTAAGGGCAGGATAATACCATTAGATAGAAAATCAAGAAAGGGACTTAAATGGCAGATGGATTTTGTTATAAAAATATAATTTTTAAAAGGAGGCTGAAAATCTAAAAATGTTTGGTGGGCAGTTAGTGATTATGAAAGCTTAGTTTGATGATCAGGGCTGGGGATATATATTTAAAAGTTATCTACTTCGAGGTGAGTGTTATGTGTAATGAGTAATAATGATGTAGGCCAGGGGTCTACAAACTTTCTTAAGGGGCCAGATAGTAAATATTTTAGGTTTTGCTATCGAAGAGGCAAAATCCAATATAAATAGGTAAAAAAAACCATTTTTAGCTTACATACCATAAAACAAACAAACAAACAAAACAGGCCACAGGGCCAGATTTGGCTAAAACAGTCCTTGACATAAGCGTCTTAAATATGTTGACTGTTTATCATAGACGTTCTTTTTCCATTGAAATTTGGAGATATTCCATCAGTTATTTCATTAATTCAGAAAAGTTCAGAAGTTTCATATGTTATCTTTCTGGACAGGATCAATCTCTGAGAGAAATGTTTAAAAAATGAAATTCGCTTTTAAGTAGATGTTAAAAATTGCCAGAAATTAATCTAGAAATCCAACCCTACTTCTTAAAAACATTTCAAAACTGGAGTTGGTAATTTAGCTGTGAATTTGAGAAGCTTCATAGTCAAGGAAAGTTAGCTCAGTAATCTCCTTTAAAACTATTTTCTGGGCTTCCCGGGTGGCGCAGTGGTTGAGAGTACCCCTGCCGATGCAGGGGACACTGGTTCGTGCCCTGGTCTGGGAAGATCCCACATGCCGTGGAGCGGCTGGGCCCGTGAGCCATGGCCGCTGAGCCTGCGCGTCCGGAGCCTGTGTTCCGCAACGAGAGAGGCCACAACAGTGAGAGGCCCGCGTACCGCAGAAAAAAACCCAACTATTTTCTGTGTTAGATTTTGACACTGATACAAGTCTGGAAATGATTTACTTGATCTTAGATTATTCTTTGGGTCACAGAAAATTTTACAGAATATAAGCAGTTTTGACTCACACCCAGTGAAGGAACACCTTTTATTTGCTATGCCAGGGCTATGTTCTCTTTCTTCTCCAGGCTGTTTGGGCCCTGAAAATTGGAAGTTGATTTTATTTTTTTTTACTTCTGCTAACTTCTCAAAGCTCAGATTAATGCTGCTCTTTGTTAATTGCATCTTGATCTCTTGGGTTTATCGGCCTGTAGAAGGAGACAATACCAATTATCACTTCCTTTCAAAAAAGTAAATTAAATTTTGTTATGTTGGGGTTTCTTAAAAGTCAGTGCATAAAGGGTAATATCTTTAAGAGAATTCTTAACCAGAATGGTTGATATGGTTAGAAAAAGCCTTTAAGATTTATTTTCAACACTGTTAACTAATATTTTAGCTTCTGGTAATATAAGATGTCTGATGCTTTGCAAGTTGTTGAATGTAACTAAATTAATCAAAGTGAAATACGTATACTATCTAAAAGTAATTCTTCGGAGATCTTTTTATTAACCCTTTTATCACACTTTTTCATTCCTTATCTAAATATTCTCTTGAGTTGAAATTTATTTTGTGTTCACAGTCCTACCAAAGGACTGCAGTAAAGATTTGTCAGTGCTGCTTTTTATGAATTGAATCCCTCTCCACTGTAAAGTGTTTTTTGTAAAAGGAAGAAAAAAGTAAGCTTTTAAAACATGGTAATAGTGAAAATTTATTCATAGAGGATATGATATCAGTTGTCAGTATGTAATTAGAAAGTTGTTTTAAGTCAGGTGAGTAATAACTATTATTTATTCCAGATAGCATTTAATCTGGCACTACTGAATAAATTACTGAAAATTTTGTGTAGAAGTATGTCTAAAATATAAAGAACCTGGTCTAAGCACCACGGAATTAGTTACTTTAATGAAGAAAATAATAAATTGATAATTTCATAACTTGCCATATGCTATATTCATTTGAAAAAGTTACATTCTGCTGAATATTTGTCTCTGTATTTATTTTTAAAATATGTTAAAATTTAATTGGCATCTGATGAAACATGTAGAGCATCAGTACTCCACTCTCTACCATGATGCCTGGTTAACACTCCAAATGATAAATGCACTTGTAATGACGGTATATTTCTGTTCTAAATTTGCAGTTCAGAATGCAGTGATGGAGAATGGTCTGCCTCTTTGCCTCATCGATTTTCTGGTACGGAAAAAGATCAGTCCTCAAGTGATGAAAGCTGGGAGACTCTGCCAGGAAAAGATGAGAATGAACCTGAACTACAAAGTGATAGCAGTGGTCCCGAAGAGGAAAACCAAGAATTATCTCTTCAGGAAGGGTATGTTAACCATAAGATTTGTTATTTTTATGCATACTGCACAAGAGTGTTATACATCACATTCAGATGTTGGATATGCTATTAATTGCATTTACAAGCCCTTTGTAGGACCAGTAGATGCTGCTGAATTTTGTTATGCTTTCGGTATTTTCCAAAGAATAATTAAATTGAAAATACTGGTAATTACAGTGTCTTGTCTTAGATACAGTATGTGTTTCCATTTTGCTTTATTAAAGAAACCTTGGACATTTAAAAGATCATTTTGGTAAGTCAGGTATGAGTGAATCAGAGCTTCTATTGCTATTCAGTGAAGATAATAGCAAGGGAGAAGGGAGGCCCTCAGAGGGAAATCAGTGATTTTTTTCATGGAAATGCAGGCAGTAGGAAAAGTTGAAGTTTTAATATTTCTCTCTAATTGCATTTGATGATATCTCCAGAAATTAGTGGTTGACGATATATACCTTTGTCTTTTCCTAACTTTAATGGGAATGCTCTAGTGCAGGGCTTGTCAAATTTATATTACGAAGGGCCAAATAGTAAATATTTCCAGCTTTGTGTGTCAGTCTCTGTTGGAGCTACTCAGTTGTACTGTTATAGTGTAAAAGTAGCCATAGACAATATGTAAATGAATGGGTGTAACTGTCTTCCAACAAAATTTTATTTATAAAACCAGGTGGCAAGCTGGAAATAACCTGTGGGCCATAGTTTACCAGCGCTTGCTCCGCTGGTATTTCCCTAGTAAGAATGATTCTGGGTTTTAGGTTGATTTCATACATATACACACACACATACACAATTTTTTTTGTCTTAAATCACACTAAGGAAATTTAAAAAAAAAATTTTTTTATATTGGGGTATGGTTGCTTTACAATGTTGTTTTAGTTTCTGCTGTACAGCAAAGTGAATCAGCTATATGTATACATATATCCCCTCTTTTTCTGGATTTTCTTCCCATTTAGGTCACCACAGAGCATTGAGTAGAGTTCCCTCTGCTGTACAGCAGGTTCTCATTAGTTATCTATTTTATACATATTAGTGTGTATATGTCAATCCCAATCACCCTAAGGAAATTTTACCCTGTTTGTATTTTATAAGTTTCTGGCAAGAATGTTGGTTGAATTTTATTAAAGTCTTGTTAGCACCAATGGAAATCATATAATGATTTTTTACTTTTGGCCTAATGATCATGAGCAATTATTTTGTTGCTAGATTTCCTAATATTCAACTACCCTGACTTCTTCTATTTAATTAACCCAACATGATCACATAGTCATGGTTTATTGTTGTTTTAATGAGCTGTTAGATTCTGTTTGCTAATATTTTCCATAGGATTTTTATATTGAGACCTGTAAGTATGAATTGTCTCTAGCTGTGTTCTGGTTGGGTTTTGTGTTTTTCAAAATTTTTTTCTTGATAAGTTTGATACTCGCTTTGCTAAAAGACTATATATATATAATTTGTGTGTGTGTGTGTGTGTATCTTTTGGTGTTTAAATAGCTATATATTCCTTTAAAGACTGTTAGTATTTGCTTGTGAAACCTTCTAGGCTTGGTGTTTTGTTGTGAGGGAGTATTTCTTTGATAATTAAATATTTTTCCTATGATAATTGGTTGGTTCTAATTTAGTCTCTCAAGGGACCTATTCTGGTAAATATGCTTTCTTAGGAAAAAACGATTTCAACTTGGACATTAAAATTTTTACTTCTCAAAAGGTATAAATTTCCCGTTTGAGATTACTTCTGTAAGAAACTCTGGAAATAAAGCGTATTAGAAAATTTGTAAAGAAAGAAATGTAAGAACGTAATTGGTTTTGATAGTGGTAGGTTGAGGTGGCATTTTTTTCCTCTTCCTAACTTTATGTTTGCTCATCTCTAATCACTATTAGTTACTTTACTAAGTTTTATTAAATTTTTTGTATGTAATTTGTAATAGTAACTATTCATGCAACAGATATTTATTGAGCATATAGTGTGTGCCAAGCATGGTACTGGATCCTGGGATTATATCAGGGAACAAGATAAATAAGATTTTCCCATGAAGTTTACATTATGGTGGGAGAGGCAGGTAATAAACAAGATACAAATATGATAACTTACAAACTGATAATTACTGTGAAGGGAATAAAACACTAATGTGATAAAGTAACTGACAGGGGCTTACATTAATTAGAGTGATCAGGGAGGGCTTCTCTTAGGAATTGATTTTTGAGCTGAGCTCTAAAAGATGAGAATTAGCAGTTAGTTGAAGGAGAACTTTCTAGGCAAAAAGAAAGATGAGGGCAGAGGTACTGAAAAGGAAAGGGCTTGGCTTGTAAGAAGGTAGTGGGGCTGAAGCAGATGAGTGGAAAGAATAGTAATATGAGGTGAAGTTGGCAGGAACCAGACTATGCAGGACATGTAGCATCTGGAATCTATTCAGAGAGCAGTGAGATTTTAAGTGGGGAATTAACTGATTTGACACACATTTTTAAAGGATCACTCTAACAGCTTTGTGGAGATCGAATTGGAAAGGGACTAAAGTAAAAAAGAGGATAAGAGTGGATTAGGCTGTGAGGGAATGGTAGTGAGAATTTTAAAAGGTGAACAGGTTTGAGAATTTTTTGAGTTACAAATATTAGGAAGGATTGGGTGTGAGATGAGGGAGAAATCAGTCAGTTATGCCTAGGTTTTTTGGTTGGAGCATTGAGTAGATGTTAATGTCATTGACTGAGATGAGGAAGCCTGAGGAGAGGACTGGGAAGTAGGAACTCCTTTCTGAAATTATAAGTGCCAGTTAGACATGCATTGTAGATGGCAGGGGGCACTTGGATATTTAACTTACAAGTTTAAGGAAAGTATCCTGAATTGTAGGTAGATGTACAGGTATATGTATAAACAGAAACACATTTGAAAATCATCAGCTACTTGCATTGATATCCTACAATAATAAAACCAGTAATTTGATTTAAAAAAAAAAAAAGTCAAGTGGTGAGGGGGACAGAACTAAAATGCTGGACAGCAGTAGTATTTCAGTTGATGGGGGAAGATGATGGGGGAAGATCAGAGTTGAAGTGTATAGTTTGGGAGAGGTCTGAAAGTTAACTGTTGACATAAGTTAAATTTGTATGGTAAAATTTCAAGGGTAACAACTACAAGAATAAATACAGAGTATATGTATTGGAAACCAGTAGAAGAGGAAAAAAGGAATTTAAGACATGGAAAAATAACATTTAAAGTCAATCCAAATAAAAAAAAAAAAAAAGGAAGAAAAAGCATAAAAAAGGGAAGAAAAATAGAGATGAAAAAAGCAGGATGTAAGAAAAAGTCCTGTAATAAATATAAATTGCTTACTCTCTGCTTGTGAAAGAAAAGCTTCAAATCAGCTGGATTTTTTTAAAGTTAAATGCTGTTTACAAAAGACACAAAGCATTCATATACAGAGAGATTGAAAGTAAAAGGGCAGAAAATGATATTTCAGGGAAACACTAACTAAAAGAAAATGGACTAATTATACTAACATTAGCAATTTAAAGACAGAAAAAGCATTAACGGGGAGAGTGAAGGTCACTATGTAGTAAGTCCAATTTACTAGTAAAATGTAGCAGTTTTAAACTTGAATGCACAGACTTAAAATATATACATCAAAATTTAACCAAACTAGAGAATATTGACAGATTTTCTGTCATATTAGAAAATTTTAAAATACCTTTCTCAATTAATAATTCATGGATATAAAAAATTAATTACAGATTTGAACAACTTACTTAAGCATGCTTTAATGAACACTGCATGCTGTGAAATACACAGACACACAAAAACTGAACATGTACTAGACTGCAAAGTACAGGTTAACACATTTCAAAGAATCAGTATCCTGGAGACCATTTTCTCTGACCACAGTGCAATTAATTTAGAAATAAATAATACAAGTATAAATTCTTAATATATAAATATACTTTATATGTATATAAAACCCTCCATGCATTTTAAATTATCCATCCTTTTAAAAAAGTGGTAGAACAAAGAAGAAATCATACTAGAAGTTTAAAATGCTCACCAACTCAGTGATAATGGAAATACCACCAATCAAAATCTGTGGAATTGCAATGAAATTGATATTTAAAGGGAAATTTATCTTTGTAAATGCTTATGTTAGAAAAGAACAAAAGCTGAAAATGGAGTAGCTATTCATTTAACTTAAAAAACAGAAAAGGAATATTAGAATCAACAAAGAAACTAAGGAGATAAGAATTAGAATTAGGGAAGATAAGAACAAAAATCAATAAATCAGAAAACACGATAGAATCAAAGAAATCAGAAGCTGATACTTTGAAAAGATTAAGAAAAAGAGACATTCTACTTGATAGTGAACAGGAAAATAAAGATGACACAAATAAATAATACTGAAATACAAAAGTGGACACAGCTGCAAACACAATAAAGTTTGTATAGGCTTTTTAAAAAGAGTACTATGAACTTTATACCAGTAAATTTGAAAACTTAGAAGAAGTTGACAAATTCCTAGAAAAATAGAATTCACCAAAACTCACTCAAAGAAATAGGAAACCTAAATAATATGATAACTATTACAGATACATAAAATCTTCCCATGGAGAAAACAACTGATCCAGGTGATTTTAGAGCTGAATTCTCTTAAACTAAACTTTCAGGGATCATATCACACTACCTTTCGAGAGAATGGAAAAAGAACTGTTTCTCCAAGTCATTCAAATAAGGCCAATATAACCCTAATACCAAAAGAGTTTGTGAAGAAAATTATAAACCTATTTCGTTCGTTAAAATACACATCAAAATCTTAAACAGAATTATTGGAAATCTGAATTTGTAGGTGTATTTTTTTTAACAGGTAAAACTCAGTTACCAATCTGAGTTTATTCCAGATATGCAAAAGTAGTTTCACATTGAATACCTGTAAATGTCATCACCAGATCATTAGCAAAATACAGGAGAAAATTCATATGATAAATTCTGTAGATGCAAGGGAAAAAAAATCACTTAAAAATGTTCAGTGCCTCCTTATGATAAAAATTCAGAAACTAAGATCAGAACAGAATTTCCTTGCCCTCATAAAAACTATCTAAAAAAAAAAAAAAAGTCATTTCAATAAGGAAGCATTAAAAAAAATTCCCCTTTAAGATCAGGAGCAAGACAAGTTGCACCATTCCTGTAGCCAATGGGGGGGAAGTATTAGCATGGCAGGATGGGAGAATAATAAAAGTCAGAAAAATGAAAGAAGATGTAAAGGAAGAGACACCGAAAAGGAAAGAACCAAACTAGGAAAATATATTTATAGTATAAAGTCTTAACGTGCAGAATGTATAAAGAACTCCTAGACATCAGTAAGAAAAACTGACAGTCTGATTGCAAAATCATTGAAACATTGAGCAGGTAATTCAATGAAGAGGAGATATTAATGGTGAATAAAAATATTAAAAGATGGCTACTTAGATCATTAGTAATCAGGGGAGTGTACATTAAGATTACAAGGAGGTATCATCTTTTACCCACCCATCGGATTAGCAAATATTAAGAAATATGGGGCTTCCCTCGTGGCGCAGTGGTTGAGAGTCCACCTGCCGATGCAGGGGACGCGGGTTCGTGCCCCGGTCCGGGAGGATCCCACATGCCGCGGAGCGGCTGGGCCCGTGAGCTGTGGCCGCTGAGCCTGTGCGTCCGGAGCCTGTGCTCTGCAACGGGAGAGGCCACAGCGGTGAGAGGCCCACGTACCGCAAAAAAATAAAAATAAAAAATAAAAAATAAAGAAATATGACAGTTTCAGGCGTTTTGGAGGATATAAATCAATCCTTACACACTGCTTGTTGAGGTGAATATTACCCAAGTATTACTTAATAAGAGAAAAATTAGTGGCATATTCGTACATGGAGTATTACACAGCAATGGTAATGAATGAGCCACAGCTACGTGCAAAAACATGGATGAACCTTGAAGATAGAATGTTGAGTGAGAACAACCATTCCTGGGAAAATGTGTATGATACCCATTTCATAAAGCTTAAAAACAAGCAGTAGTAAATATCTTGTTTAGGTATGCAACATTAGTGAAAACATCTTTCGAAAAGCAATGGAGGTGGGGCTTCCCTGGTGGCACAGTGGTTAAGAATCCGCCTGCCAGTGCAGGGGACACGGGTTCAATCCCTGGTCCAGGAGGATCCCACGAGCCATGGAACAGCTGGGCCAGTGCACTACAACTACTGAGCCTGCGCTCTAGAGCCAGCAAGCCACAACTACTGAGCCCATGTGCCACAACTACCGAAGCCTGCATGCCTGAAGCCCCTGCTCTGCAACAAGAGAAGCCACCACAATGAGAAGCCCATGCACTGCAATGAAGAGTGTCCCCTGCTCGCTGCAACTAGAGAAAGCCCGCATGCACAGCAACGAAGACCCAACGCAGCCAAAAATTTTAAAAATAATAAATATTTTTAAAAATTAAAAAAAAAAACAAAACAATAGAGGGACTTCCCTGGTGGTCCAGTGGTTAAGAATCCTCCTTGCAATGCAGGGGACGCCAGTTCAATCCCTGGTCGGGGAACTAGGATCCCACATGCCACGGGGCAGCTAAGCCTGCATACCACAACTAGAGAGCCCATGTGCCACAACAAAAGATCCCGCATGCTGCAACCAAGACCCGATGCAGCCAAAACAAATGAATAAATGAATAAATATTAAAAAAAAGAAAAATGCAGTGTAATAATGACAGCAGCATCAACAAGGTAGTACTTTGCTCTGTGGTCAGGCCAAGGGGATAGGAAAAGTGTAGAAAACAAGGTATATGCTAGTCAGTGGTAATATTCTAGTTCCTGGCTTAGATGGTGGGTTTATGAATGTTCAGTATAATATGCTTTATAACTGAAATAGATTGTATATATTTTGCATTTGAAAAAAAGAAATTAAAAAATAAAGGGAATTGAAGGTGAGATAATAGAGACACCCAATTCTTTACTAAAGGGAAGGTATTACAGGTGGATTTGGGGTCTAGAAAAGTGTTGTTCTCATCCCTAAAAACCTAAAAGCATGATTGTTTGCTTGTAGAATGTTCAAGAAGAAAGTAATTAACTGATAATTATAGCAAAGATAAAGTGAAGTTCTTGAGAAGATGAGAAGAAAATGAGAAGGGATCCAGAGCTCAGGGAGAGGGGTCTATAGGAGCAGAGACTCCTCCATTGTAACTAGTGGGAATGTAACAGATAGGTACAAGTGTAGGTGAGTCTGTAGATTTGCTGCTGGGAAGAAAAGATGAGTCTCGAGTGACTTTGGTATTCTCGTTGTTACTAGATGTTGAGAGATGGGGAGGATAGGAAGGTGAAATTTAAGAAGAAAAAGGTGGGAAACGGCCTTTCAGAGAACCAGGCAACAGACTTACTAGGTAGACACTTAGTAATTGCCGGACAGTATTAAGTGTCCATTTGAGATTTATGTTTTTGAATTTAAAGTTAAATTAGAGACATCCCACTTTTTTATCTTTAGGCTTTTCCAGCTGTTCTGGTGACTTTACAAACTTTTAATGTAAATACTCTTAACATTTTTTAGTAAAAATTTAATAATAAAATTTTTCTATTAATCAATGCTAAATATATTAGAATAAAGAAACAATTCTTCAAATTAAGTGCTGGGAATCCATCTTTGCAACTGGATGCCATGGAATCCATGCAAAGGATTTGCAGCAGGGTACCCTTGATTTTGTAAGCTGTAATTCCCTTTAGGCTTTTTTGATTCTTAAGTCAAATTTCATTTACTTTCCTCTGTACTTTACCTCCACAATAGGGATTAGAAATCTTAAACATTTGCTATACAATTAGAATTATTAAAAATGAGCTTATATCTAGAGCTTAGCAAGTACTTAAATGTATGTGTGTCTTGAGTTATAAAATGAAAACCGGTTAAATATCATTTAACTAGGAATGTTTATTCTCTCCAGAATTTTATAAAATAAATTTCTTATAATATAGCTATATTATTTTATGAAAGCCTTAGCCCTTTAAAATGTTGGTATTAACCTGAAGATTTAATATTCTGTGCTGTTTTTAATGGATACTCAAATTGCTGATTTTATTAGCTAAAGTAAGCCACTCAGATTTGTAAAATCAGAGTGGTTAGTGTTTTCAGGGATTTAATTTGATTTGTCTGCCTTTCATTTCTTCATTTCTCAGGAAATTCTACAATGCATGATTATATAATAGCATATTTTAAAACTTTTTAATGAAAATTTCTTTAAGATACCCAATAGTATTAGTTTATTGGTATATCTTAATACTTTTAATATTGCTATTCCAGTAATGTTATTAAATTTAGTTTCTGTTATTGAAGACTAGAGATCTTTAATCATGAAGCATAAATCATAAAGGGAGCAACAGTCTATTTATCTGAAGCTTTGAAGTAACAGTATAGCCTGTAATTAAGAGACTGTCATGTGGGTGGTCTTCTAGGGTTTTCTCTGGAGGTAGGTTGTGCAGATACCTGATGGGGCATTTTTGGCTTCCTGTTACGGCAGCAGCATTCATTTCCCCCAAACTGTGCTGAAATTGCTCAAAAGGAAAGAACAGATTGGCAATTTCCCTTCCCAGGTGAAATACTTGTGACGTTGGTAGTAGTGGTGGTAGGGCTTCTGCATCTTCCATCTACTGGTTTACTTTTTTAGACTTGACCATTTGGAGGTATGATTAGATAATATGTCTTTTTAAGTCTCATAAATTAGTGTGTAACATTGTAATGACATTTTGTTGATTTTTGAATTACCAAAATGAAGAAAGGGCCTTGGAGGTCTAAATTTTTGTGAATGTGTTCCATATGGTGTGTGTGTGGTAAGGGCATATGTGTATATATATAGGGAGGAAGAAAACAGAGATTGCTGAAATGTTTTCAAGATTTTTTAAGCATCTAAACTTATGTTATATACTTACATTCCCATGGGGATATTTGTTTCTCTTGTTATCTACACAAAATGAAAGATACTTTTGACCCTATTGTTCAGAATCTTTTTTTTTTTTTTTTAAATCAAAATTCCTTTTGTTATACTATCAAGCCAACTCTGGCCCAGCACATGGCTACTCTTCTAGCCTGATAAGGTTTATGTTAAATGGTGAATGAACTTTATGTAACCTGTTGAAAGTATATGCTACACAGCACTTATTTTCTGTTTCTGTAACTGTGTTATAATGAGTCGTGAAAGACAATCAAATGTTTAAGCAAAATAGGTAGCCAAGAATTGTTTACATAGTCAAAGAGTATTAATGACATTATTGTTTATTGATTCAGAATTATTATTTTAGTTTTCTTCTTTGAATTTAAAAAAACTCATAAATTAATGTTTATTTCTTATACTGAATCATTTTCACCAATGTATTTGAGTTTTATGTATCTGAAGTACAGAGTAACAGTCATTTTGATGGCTGTATAATAAGAAACAGAAATGTATTTAGAAATAACATTAGAAATAACATATTTCCAAGGACCATTCTGGGCTTAATCTCTAAATGATTCGACTTTTAAAAGATTATTTTTCAAGGATTTATTATTACATTTGCAACACAGAGAGAGAGAGAGTACCTATGATGTGTCAAGCACTTGTTACAGGAAGTGAGCCTACAATGATGAGAGACAACATTGTATGCCCTTGAGAAGTTCCCAGTCTAGGAAAAGATGAGTCACCAGAAGAGTTACAGTACAATGTGGCAAGTACTCTCTTAAAGGTGTGCAGAGAGATGTGCTGCTTAGGAATTTTTAGTTTGATTTTGTATTTTAAAACCATTTGAGGCTTAATTTTTCATTGGACCTAATTATTATGCACTAAAAGAAAGCATCTACTATCTTTATGTATTAGACATTAAAAATTTAACAAAATAAGCACATTTTGTTATGCTAATTTCCCTGATTTTACGAGACTAAATCTTATAAATGTGTTATTCTGAAGTGTAGTTTAGCATCTGAAATTAAAGAAACATTTATGAATTTAGCTATACAAAGAGATACTGTTTCTTTGTATTTAAAATTTGTTGATTCTTGTATGTGGGCATTATCTGCATCTCTTCATAAATATTTTTATCCCTCAAGTTAAATTTGCACATTACACTGAATAGAATTCTAATTAGAGTTGTTCTTCAAGTTGAAATACATAAATTGTTGTATAACATTATTTCTCATCTTAAAACCCAAGCTAAAATTAAACTTTGCCAAGACTATAATATTTAACTTCCTTTTGACATAGTAAAAGGTATTTTTTTGTTAAATAAAATGACAAAGAAAATCCTATCAGTATAATTTATTTATAAATGGTCATTGCAGCCTTGAAATACCTTTTTTTCTTATATATTATAATTATTAATATTTCTCAATTTGGTCTTTGTTTCCACATTTTTGGTGTTTTGACTTTTCTGTGTTTAATGTGTATGTTGTGAAATTTAACAATCTGTTTATCTTTGGCTTCAAGGTTTTGCATAATGTTTAAAATGACACTGAGGTTTTTGTAAAAATGTCTCTCCTGATTTTTCTAGTACTTTTTCTGTTTAGTGGTGTTGAGGATGGACATGAATTTTTTTTTTTTTTTTTTTTTGCTGTACGTGGGCCTCTCACTGTTGTGGCCTCTCCCGCTGCGGAGCACAGGCTCCGGACGCGCAGGCTCAGCGACCATGGCTCACGGGCCCAGCCGCTCCGCGGCATGTGGGATCTTCCCGGACCGGGGCACGAACCCGTGTCCCCTGCATCGGCAGGAGGACTCTCAACCACTGCACCACCAGGGAAGCCCTGGACATGCATTTTTTAAAAGTAGATCTGGAATTTATTTGAGGCTAAATAATGACATAGAGATTTAACTCCCTCCCTCCAGGTGGATACCCAGTTGTCTCAATATCATTTATCGAGTGATCCTTTTCCTTATAGTTTTGAAATACTTCTTTCATCTTTCTTATTTTCTTTATTGATTTCTCTGTCCCTGTTTCTGTGAGCTTATTTTCTAGGGGGAGAATGACTAACAGTAAACAAATAAGAAAATGATAAGTAAAAGTAAGTTCTGTAACGAAAACAAAAAGCATGACATATAGTCAGTGACTGGTGATCTACTTAAAATGAGTGGTCAAGACAGGCTTCCCTGAAAGAAATGACATTTACTCTGAAAACCAAGGAAGGAGGCTGTGCAAAACTCTGGTGAAAGTACATTTCAGGTAGAGGAAATGGCCCCAAGGTGAATGACCTCCATGTGCTCCAAGAGAAGAAAGAATAGTAGGAGTATAGTAAATGCGGGTTGGGGGAAGAGTGGTGAGGAACATAGGAAGAGTTGGAAAAGAGGGCTGAGGGGAAAGCATGTATTATGTAGAGATTTGTAGGCTGGGCTGAGCACTTGGGTTTTATTTTAACTGTGAAGGGAAACTACTCAAGATCAGGGCTTAAAGATTCAGATTGTCTAGGATGAGTTTTTCTTATTTTTCTCCTGCAAAAGAGGAAATATAGGAACATAGATAATATGTATATCAAATAAATAGGTTATTATGTAATTAGGAGCTATTTCTATATACATATGACTCTATAACAAATTTGCTTCCCTTTAAAATAATTTTACATTTTAAAGAAAACAGAGTTTTAGAATCATCTAAGTACCAAGAATTTAGAACTCAAAGAATAAAGTATCTACTTGCATTGAGTAGAACTCATTAAAGAAAAAATTTATGATGTGTTTTAAAAATAATATTTTTTCTTCCATTAAAATGTTTGTATTAGGGAACAGACATCCTTGGAAGAAGGAGAAATTCCTTGGTTACAATATAATGAAGTCAATGAAAGCAGCAGTGATGAAGGAAATGAGCCTGCCAACGAATTTGCACAGCCAGAAGCTTTCATGTTGGATGGTAACAATAACCTTGAGGATGACTCCAGTGTGAGTGAAGACTTGGATGTGGACTGGAGGTATGTAGCACAGTGTGATTACCATCCTTGATTGATCATTGAGTAGAATTTGTTTTTGATTCTGAATTATGAAAACTGAATCTCTGATAATCAGCTAAGAAATATCTCAATTTTCTCATCTGTCAGTCTTCCTCTCCCTCAAAGCTCATTTCAGATGTCGCTTCATACATGAGCTTCTTTCTTACTCCAGTCAGTGACCTCTTCCTTCTTTGACCGTTAGCGCTATGGAAGCTCACCTTATATCCTAGTTATTTATCCACTTAATGGTTTGAGGTTTCCGACTTTTAAATTTGGCTCTTTTTAAAAAAATTTTTTGTACAACAAATACATGTCATGTATCCCAATCTCCTTAATATAACAGTATAATCCTTTAAAAATAAAAAGTCCATGATGAATACTACCTGAAGAATTTCAAAACCTGTGATTGAATCATAAGACTATAGTTTTCCTTCTCCATATGCAAAATATGGAAAATATAATTGTACCTTCTCAGAGATGTTGAATGTATTAAATTTACTTTATGCTGACAAAGAACAGTGAGCTTCAAATAAAAGTAACATATAAATTAAATGGATTATAGAATTGTTATGGCTCATGATATAATGATCAGAATTTAACTGTTTTGGTTTATAAACTTAGACTTATTTTTCAAGGGTGCAGTAACCCTCTGGAAGCAGATAGTTATTGAGAAGTAGAGGGAATGTTCCAACTAATCCCTTTTTGTTACTTTTTCTGGAAAAATCATGACTTGGTACTACCCTCGTTTTCATCTCTGCACAGATATATTTTTAAGAATTTGTCTTGTTTTTCCAGTTTAAATTCCATTACAGAAAATTTAGGAAAATAAAGGTAAGAAAAACTCATTCATACCCCTGGTAACCCTGCAGGTTTCTAGAACGTATGTTTTTAAGGCCTGCTTTGTGTCCTCAGTTTCTCTTTCTGAGTGTTTATTTACTTCTTTATACTTCTCCAAATTGTTTCAGACATGAAACTCAGCATCTCCATGAATTCCTCCTTACTGTTTCCTTTTCTCACTCCCCAGGGGAAGAAAAAAATTATATGTTCAGAGCAGACTCTTATTGACCGTGTTGTGGAAGTAGAAGTGGGGTTTCCTCACAGCCACACAAGCAATTTGTAATTCCATCCTAAATATTCTCCTCCAAAACCTATTTTCTGTCTTCCCAAACATTGTGGAAAATCAGTGGCTTCACCTAGTCCTAGTCTTGGTGATCTTGACACCCCCTTCATTTCTTCCCTCTTTTGTGTCTGCCCATTCCCCTGTTACTGAACTCCTTGTTAATTCTGATGTCTTCTCTGGTGACATTACACAAAGTTGTTACAGTGCCCAGCAGGTGACAGAATTGCCTATTTAGTGTCATCTATGTGTGTTGGGAGGCAGTTATGGTTTTATATGAGGAATTTTGTTCTTTTGCACATTTTTGAAATTTTATGAATATAATTTTTACAGCTCCATTATATAGGTGTTCCATCCTATAGATGCACTAAAATTTAATTATTTCCCCATTGAAATAGTGCCGTAAACTTCCCCCTCATAAAACTTGATCTGTACTTCAGTTTATTTCTTTAGGACAGATTAACAAGAGGTGACATTACTGAGATGTGTGATATTTTTTAAAATCTCGATGTATTGGATATATTTCTAAATAACTTTCAAAACAGGTTTCACATAAAAAGTTTTTTTTCTCCACTTGTTTTTGCAGTCCTTTGGTCCCATCAGCTTTTTTTTTCTCTTAATTTATTTATTTTATTTATTTATTCTTGGCTGCGTTGGGTCTTCATTGCTGCGCGCGGGCTTTTCTCTAGTTGCGGCGAGCGGGGGCTACTCTTCATTGTGGTGCGCAGGCTTCTCATTGCAGTGGCTTCTCTAGTTGCGGAGCACAGGCTCTAGGCACGCAGAGAGTGCAGGCTCAGTAGTTGTGGCGCACGGGCTTAGTTGCTCCACGGCATGTGGGATCTTCCCGGACCAGGGCTCGAACCCGTGTCCCCTGCATTGGCAGGCGGATTTTTAACCACTGTGCCACCAGGGAAGCCCTCACATAAAAATTTGAAGGTATAATCGAGGTCTTTATTGAACAAAATTTAGCTTAAATTTGAAAACTTCTAACTCATTGATGATCTTTATGGATATGGCAGTAGTATTAAGATTTTAGAGACATTGCTGATTGTCCCAAAATGTGGGAAGCTTCAAAGTACTTTTTTTTTTAATATGGAAAGCAATTTAGCATTGATTTTAAGACAAAATTTTTGAAGGTTACTGTTCTGAAATTTGTGTAGATATGGCAACACCTCCTTATTTGCTTTTGTGGTACTCTATTCAATTTATATGGTAGTAGCTAAATGTTGATAAGGTGAAAATGTGGTTTGATTTTCATATTAAAATAGCATGTCATTTTGACTACTAAAAGGAAAAGCCTTGACAAACAGCAGCAGTTCTTATCTAAAGCCAAAATTTGACACACTTTCTTTTCAGTTTTGCCACTGCTTAGGAAAAAAATTAAAGCCCTTTGGTTTTTTTTATTTTAGCTTAAAGGAAAATGGAAAAAGTCCTCTATCAAAAGTTTGTTTGTTTATTTGTTTTGATTAAGTCACAGAAATATTGTAGAATAACCAGAGAATATTTCATAGGTTGGTGTGGTAGGAGTTGATGTGGAGAAAACATAGATTTTGGATTTAGACATATCCCAAACGTACCATTTATTTATTTGATAACAACTTAAGCTTTCTCTTGGTTAGAAATTGGGGTTATAATTATTATTTTTTAATAATTATTAACCTAATAAGGAATCAGGGTTGTAATAATTAACCTAATAAGATTGTGAGAAATTAATTCTTTGTGGATATAACCATGCTTTAATAGTAGAATTTTTAAACTCTTTTGAAATTATTTCAGACTTACAGAAAAATGGCAAAAGTAGTACAGAAAATTCCAATATATCTCTAAGATTTCCTAAATGTTAACATTTACCACATTCGTGTTACCATTCTTTCTTTCCTTTCTTTATTTATATTCATGATATTTTTTTCCTGAGGCATTTATGTGTAAGTTGCAAACATGATGCCTCTTTACTCATAAATAGCCTAGAATGAATTTCATAAAAACAAGGATATTTTCTTATATAGCATAATAAAATTGTCAAAATGAGGAAATTAACACTGATACAGTACCATTATCTAATCTACAGACCTTTTCAAATGTCTATAATTGTCCCACTAATGCCATTAGAGGAATTTTTTTTGTCCAATCCAAGACCACCATGTTAGTTAACATGTTTCTTTAGTTTCTTGTAATCTGGACTATTTCCTCAGTCTTCTTTGTCTTTTATAACTTTGACATTTTTAAAAGTACAGACCCTTTATTTTGTAGAATGTCCCTCAGGTTGGTTTTTGTCCAATGTCATAATTAGATTCGAGTTACACATTTTTAGCAGGAATACCATAGAAACAATGTTCTGTTCTTCTCAGTTCATATCAGAAGGCACATGGTGTCGAATTGTCCCAATACTGATGATGTTAATTCTTATCACTTGCTAAAGGTTTTATCTTTCAGATTTCATCACTGTACAGTTGCCAGTTTTAGCTTTATATAAGCGTCTAGTGGGAAGATAACCTGTTTCCTTTCAAACTATCAAGCTTCCATCTACTAGTGTTAGTGTCCTTGGTGATTGTTGTCTGAGACAGTTATGACCATGGTGTTTACCAAATGAATGATACTAGAATTTTTAATATTAGCTGATTATTCTTAAGTTACCAAATTACAACCAGATACCATGCTCTGAGTGTCTAGATTTGTTTAGCCTAGAGAAGAAAAGAATTATTGGGGGATAGTTGACTCCAATCATTTGAAGGAGTTTTCTGCGAAGGGAAAGTGGGCATAGTTTGTGTTGCTTCAGCAGGCAGAACTAGAGCACTTACTTCACGTAAGTTTCAAACTTCTGTTAGGGCTCTCCCATACTGCATGCACCTGCTTAGAAAGCAGTATGTTTTCCACATGGAGGAAATGGTTCTACTGTTTCTTGAATGCCTACTCTGGTGCCATCTCTGTGCAAGGCAGCTGTGTGCATCTACTCATTTAATTTGTTTTACAGATAAAAAAATAGTAACAGTTAAATAATATTTTCATACTGTTTAACTATGATTCAGTTAAATGTGACATTAAATTCCTATCTGACTCCAAGACTCTTCCTCTTTGCACTACATTTCACTGATAGATGAATGAGTTCTAGTATTGCAGAGGAGGTTTATTCAGTAATCTTAGTTTTAATTCTAATTCTAAAATCTGTGATTGTATGAAAATGTCTGTTCCTTTGTACTATGTGATGTCTGCTGTTTTCTAGATACTACTAAGCTTTAATATATTCTTCATAGGAGTACTTCTGTATCTCTGGGCAATAGATTTGTAATTTTAATGGTGGCACAAAGATTGACATCATAGCTGTTTTGAGCTAGCACATGTAACTGGATTTTTCTGACTATGATATTCCGTTTCTGATAGAAATGCGGAAGTCAACAGAAGTTGTCCTTTCGGTAGGAGTTGATGTGGAGAAAACATAGATTTTGGATTTAGACATATCCCAAACGTACCATTTATTTATTTGATAACAACTTAAGCTTTCTCTTGGTTAGGCAAAATAAGCTCAGTTTTGGAGATCTTGGATTTGAGGTGGTAGGAGTTCATTGAGGTAAAGTGCCCCACAGAAAACTAAAAATGTAGGTCAAGAACTCTAGAGGGATTTTGGAATTAGAGGTTTAGGAATTATCTGTAGAAAGGATAATTGAAGGGGTGGACTTGAATGCAATTGCCAAGGGAACAAGATTTAGAAAGAAGATGACTGAGGATATACTTACGTTTTCTGAATCTTGAAATACTTAGTATTTCTAAGACTAGAGAAAAAGGAGGAATCCATGTATATGTAGGCATGGAGGAAGCAGATAAGGACCAGATTAAGACATAATATTTTTCTTCAAGGGGCTTACAACCCTTCAGAAAAAAATAGTAATAATAATAAAAATGAGCAGCTAGGAGCTAAATCTTTTTCAAACTGAATAATAAGGGAGGAGCCCTAGTTTTTAGAAGAATAGAAGAGAGATTAATGAGATAAACCTGAGAAAATAAAATTTTCTTAAGCCCGAAGTAATTAAGCAGTACAAGGTAAGAGAAGAAAAAGAAGCTTTGACCAATGATAGAATTAAAATAAATGCAGTATTCTTAACATGTTCTCACCTAAATTTAGATTGGAAACTAAAATAAAGGGTAAAGATATGGTAAAGAATTAGAAGGGAAAAAGAACTACCTTTATCCCAGCCATAAACAGTTCCCAGAGCTAGAACTAGAAACATAGAGAATTTTCTTACAAACTTTGTGCAGTGAGTGTGGCAGCCTATTGGGAGTGGGAATGGTATCTTACCTCCTTATGCTTAGCATTTAACTCTTCTGTTGCGTTCTTCCTGCCCCTCACCCTGCAAGATTTATATTAAAATATTTTAAGGTTTTCTGCTTGTAGTATCTTTATTGGCTTGTCAGTATGCTAATATAATTTTGTCTTCACTATAAAGGTTTCCCAAATCACGGTTGTACTTTTTTTTCCAGCCTGTTTGACGGCTTTGCAGATGGACTAGGAGTTGCTGAAGCTATTTCTTATGTGGACCCTCAGTTCCTCACTTACATGGCACTAGAAGAACGCTTAGCCCAGGCTATGGAGGTATTTTAGTGCTTATTTTAGTGCTCTGGTACCCATATATAGGTTGGTGGGATGCCAAGTGATAAAAATTAAAGGTTTCTTTAACTGCTTTTAAGAAAAGGTGAATAATTTTCTTATCAATTTAATAACGATTACTGAATAGTGATTCAGTATGTGTATAGAAATTGTACTCGACATGCTGCCAATTTGCCTAAAATTACAACATTTTCCAGTTTTTACTACAGAATGCAAAGTGTTTGTTTTGCTTGCATTTAGAAAATGTTCTTCCTCTACAGAATTACTGTATACAGGTCTGTGAATCTGAATATTTTATACACACACACACAGGTATATTTGTTAAATGCAATTAAAGATCTCTAAAGATATAATACAGATCACTTCCCTTTTTTGGTTCTTATGGCTTCTAAATCTATCTAGCTGCTTAATGTAGTTAGAAAAGTTATTCCCTCTCATCCCCACACACATACACAGGTTAATAAATGTGGCACATTTGGTGCCTGTTTGACTTGCCTTCTTTGCTTTATTTTACCAAAACACAAAAACTGGTTCATAATTGTATTTGCCTGTGGTCAAAAGCCCAAGCATTTTCATGTTTGGGAACTTCCACTGCACTAGTGGATTTTGTTGTAAGAAGTCTTTCTTTAAATCACTGTTTCCACAGTGATTTCCAAAGTAGAGGAACAGTAATAACGTGAATGAGTCAAAAGTGAGAGAACAAAAATGAAAGAGGGAACTTTCAGGAACACTATAATACCATTTTATCTTGAAATGTTATGAGATTAGAAAGCCCAGTTTAGGGCTTCCCTGGTGGCGCAGTGGTTGAGAGTCCGCCTGCCAATGCAGGGGACACGGCTTCGTGCCCCGGTCCGGGAAGATCCCACATGCCGCGGAGCGGCTCGGCCCGTGAGCCATGGCCGCAGAGCCTGCGCATCCGGAGCCTTGGCTCTGCAACGGGAGAGGCCACAGCAGTGAGAGGCCCGCGTACGGCAAAAAAAAAAAAAAAAAAAAAAAAAGAAAGCCCAGTTTAGATTTATAAATTAGGTATTAGGTAGAGAGATCCAGACCTATTTATCTACACACACATATGCATGCACAGGTACACACACAAGTTAACTCTGCATTGGCATCACTTTTTTAAGTGTGTGTAATCTTCCATGGAGATCATTGCTGTCAATTATGCATTATAGTGTAGGTTTTTCTCAAAGTGACCATAGCAGAAATAGTATGTATTATGGTGATCATTTTGAAATGTATAGATATATCAAATCACTATGTAGTGTAATGAATTAATACAGTGTGGTAGGTCAATTATACTTCAAAAACAAACTCAGGAAAAGAGATCAGATTTGTGGTTACTAGAGGTGGGGGGTTGGGGGGAGGGGGAGTTGGATGAAGGTAGTCAAAAGGCATAAACTTTCAGTTATAAGATAAGTACTAGGGATGTAATGTGCAACATGATAAATGTAATTAACACTGCTGTATAGTGTATATGAAAATTGTTAAAGAGTGTAAATCCTGAGTTCTCATCACAAGGAAATAACTTTTTTTCTATTTCTTTAATTTTGCATCTATATTGAGATGATGAGTGCTCACTAAACTTATTGGGATAATCATTTCATGGTGTATGTAAGTCACATCATTATGCTATATATGTCAAACTTACATGGTGCTGTATGTCAATTATATCTCAATAAAACTGGGAGAAGAAAAAGAAAAACACTATGTACTAGAAGAAAAGTCAGAATATCGTGAGACAGGATAATACACTTAGGACTTTTCCCAGATTATATAACTTGCCTTGCCAAATTCTGACACATGGGAAACAGTGGCACAGCATGATAACCTGCATCAGGAATAGAATATATAAAGATTAAGGATCACTAACTTCCTTGAGTTAAAGACATTTTAAGTGACCACATGGAATATACATCAATATTTGAGTCTGGTTTCACAGTGGTTAAATAGTTTGTTTCCATTATCATGCTAGTGGTTTATGATTCCTACAATATGGAGATGTCTTTATAAAGAAGTTTTGAAAAGTAAAAGTTTTATTATTTATTACTAATGGGAACTGTGACATTTGATTGGCATCTTGAAAGAAGAGCGAGAGAGACTGGTCATGAGAGGTCATGCTAGGTGAAGGCATTAGCAGAGTGGACAAAGACAAGAGGAAGGAAAGAATGTAGTACATCCAGGGAATCCACAGTGTTGCCTCCTGCTCTCAGGAACCCAGTGGCGCTGCCACTTTCAGTTGTTCTTACCCATCTATCCTTCTGTTTCAGATTAATAGCATTAAATGTCTCCCCTTCTCCGCAGCATAACAGCTGCAGATTTAGTGCTCAGCTTTATTTTATTTGAATTTGATTGAGACATGCTTCTATCCTAGAGAATCAATACAGTTCCTTCTTCCTATCACTCTCTAGAAATCTTTATTTTTCTAGCATGCACTTATTCATTTTGAAAAATGAAACTGAAATAATTTATAATTTAGGATTTTTCCTTTTAAATTTAACACTAACATTCTTTAAATAAAGCAAAAACAAGTAATAAGACAAACTGAGTGCTTTGATTTGTTTTTTTTTTTCTCAGCAGCCCTTTCGGGCAGTGGTTGTTTTCATTTCTGTTATTTTTCCAGTACTAGGCTGATCTTTCTTTCAGGTAGTAGATACTGGTGAATATATTGGCAATAAACATTTGCCTCATATCTCTGTCTCAGATATGAGGGCAAAATATTTAAGATACTTAACTGTTTGAAAAAATGATTTTTTTTTTTTTTTTTTGCGGTACGCGGGCCTCTCACTGTTGTGGCCTCTCCCGTTGCGGAGCACAGGCTCCGGACGCGCAGGCTCAGCGGCCATGGCTCACGGGCCCAGCCGCTCCGCAGCATGGGGGATCTTCCCGGACCAGGGCACGGACCCGCGTCCCCTGCATCGGCAGGCGGACTCTCAACCACTGCGCCACCAGGGAAGCCCTGAAAAAATGATTTTAAAGCTTTTTACTCCCAAAGAAATCTTGGGGAAAAGAAAAAGTATTCCTTTGCACATCTTTACGTTGACATCTAAAATTTTTTGGCATAAATCCTAAGTAATATTATTTACCCTATTATATCACTTTTGCAATAAAAATATGTTCAGGAATTTAAATGTAAAAACAATTGGTTTAGGTTGAGTATAAAATTGTTTGTTGTGTCTATTGATCAAAAACGAAGTGTTATAAAATATGATAATTACTTAAACATAAAGTAAAATTTTACTAGAAATGCATCTCTTAATGAGATAGAAGCTTTTTTCCCTTCCTAATTACTTTGTGAGTGAATTTTATTCCTAGAATGAGGCATAATTCAACATCAACTTTATTTCTGTTTTTTATCTTTATGAATGTAGGTTGAAAAACCTTATTCAAATAACTAAATTGATAGGGATGGAAGGAGTTTATCATAGCATTGTCACTGAATTCTTCTCAGATATTTACCAAAATCACAAAAACTTGGCAAGTTGTTTAGATCCTCCTTCTATTTTTTTTTGAAAGTAGAAAATTGGAAGCCACCTCCAAAGATTTGCTATCAGTCATTATACTTCAGTTTGACGCCAGTATTTCAGATTGCCTCTTTGAATGGGGAAGAAGTATGCTTTTATTTATAAAGTGGAAAAACGGTGAGTATAAAAAGGAATGTGGGAACAGGAGAGCCAGCTGGATACTGTGACTGCAGGTGCATTGTTAGGCAGATTCCTTTGAGGAAAGATTACATAAGAAAGTTAATTGAAATTGAGTCTCTTAAGACTCTCCATGCCCATGGACCCCTAGGAAAGTCTTTACATATTTACAGAATACCTCATTTACACTAAGGTGTAGGCCTTAGGAAGATAGTATGTGAGGTAAGCCTATAGGCTTTTGAGTTAGATTGATTCTTTTGGACTATGTGACCTTGGATAGTTCACTTAATCTCTTTAAGCGTTAGGTCCTCATCTACGAAATGGGAATAACAAAATTTACCTCATGGGTTATTGTGAGATTGTGTTAAATCACTTAGCAAAATACTTGGTGCCATGGTAAGCTCTCAGTAAATGGATATATTCAAAGATACATTCAAATTAGCAGTCAACCAAGTGGTAATCATCTGGCAAATCTGGATTCAGTGGTCATTCAAAATCAGTATTAAATCATTTGTTGTAAGTGTTCATTCTTTAAAAGCTATGTTTTATTCTTTAGAAACTAGATTTTGTGCTGACAAAATCTTTAAAACTAGATGTATTTAAAACTAGATGTATTCCAGTTGGGCTGTTTAGGCCGTCTAGTTGTCTTCCTGACACTTGGACTAACATTTGAATAAATATTGTACTAAGTTATAGACAGATTTTTATGGATTTTCATAGCAGTGGCTATAAAATTGTCTCTCTTGCTCTTGTTGCTTGTAAGTGATTCCAGATCACCTTAAATATATGTCAGTATCAAGGCAATAAATTATTTTTACATTATATTGAAATTTCAGGTATTTATTAGCACTGCAAATATGCAGATAGTCTTCAGAAAGGAATAAGGAACCCATTGACACAAACGTATTAAAGCATAGTTAGCCTGGAATAACCTACCCAAGTGGCTCTTCCTGTAAATAGTATCCCTTCTTTTTGTTTATGTGTAGCACAGATGAGTTCTTGCAGAGTCTGCCTTGAGAAGTACATAGGGAATTGGAGGAGATTCATGATTATAGCTACAGTTATTCATGAGACAGAAGGGACAAATAATAGGCTCTTACTTTCCATTTCCTATCTCCTGATGGGAAAATTTAATATAAAGAGTTATTGGGCTTACCTGGTGGCACAGTGGTTGAGAGTCCGCCTGCCGATGCAGGGGACACGGGTTCGTGCCCCGGTCCGGGAGGATCCCACATGCCGCGGAGTGGCTGGGCGCGTGATACATGGCCGCTGAGCCTGCGCGTCCGGAGCCTGTGCTCCGCCACGGGAGAGGCCACAGCAGCGACAGGCCCGCGTACCGCAAAAAAATAAAAAATTAAAAATACATATAAAGAGTTATCAACTGTAACAGGGGATTAGAGTAAAAAGTGATTAATAACAAATAAAGATCATTCTAAAGAATATAGAAAAAGTACACATAAGGAACAGCTACCACCCAGGGTCACCTAAGAGTTCACACTCTACTCCAGGGCTGGGATCCATACCTTGATGGAGGTGGCATAGCTGTGGCTCACTAAATAGCTGAGAAGTCACTGTGATACTGGGGTGGCAGAACTTGCTGAAAATCAACCCTGTAGGGTGATGTCTAACTGGAAAGCCTCTACTAAAGAACTGTCCAAGGTGGGTGTTGGAGGAAGCTACTGGCCATGTGCATTGCAAGAGCTAGATGCTGGAGAAGCTGTGCACATTGCAGGAGTCTGGTGCTGGAGAAAGCTATGCATGCCGCAGAAGCCTGTCAAGGCTTCTCACCAGGATCAGAAGCAAAGCCCTTTTCCTCCTGCACTGTCTCTTCAGCATCCTCTATGAACAAAGCTTAACATCATGACAACTGTCAGAAGGGAATATATTTATTTATTTATTTTTAACATCTTTATTGGAGTATAATTGCTTTACAATGGTGTTAGTTTCTGCTTTATAACAAAGTGAATCAATTATACATATACGTATGTTCCCATATCTCCTCCCTCTTGCGTCTCCCTCCCTCCCACCCTCCCCATCCCACCCATCCAGGTGATCACAAAGGACTGAGCTCATCTCCCTGTGCTATGCGGCTGCTTCCCACTAACTATCTATTTTAAATTTGGTAGTGTACATATGTCCATGCCATTCTCTCACTTTATCACAGCTTACCCTTCCCC
>RJWK010025572.1:0-27600 GCA_004363435.1 Platanista minor | reverse complement strand
GTGGGATCCTCCCGGACCGGGGCACGAACCTGTGTCCCCTGCATCAGCAGGCAGACTCTCAACCACTGTGCCACCAGGGAAGCCCAGGGGGTGTCTTTAAAGAACCCATGAAGGGACTTCCCTGGTGGTCCAGCAGTTAAGACTCCGTGCTCCCAATGCAGGGAGGCTGGGTTCGATCATTGGTCAGGGAAGTAGATCCAGCATGCCACAACTAAAGATCCTGCATCGCCAAAACAAAGATCCCGTGTACCACAACTAAGACCCTATGCAGCCAAATAAATAAATAAGTAAATATTTAAAACAAAAAACCCACAAAGTTTCCCGTGAAAGGAAGAGGCAGGTTTGCTCACATGCCGAGACCTGGGAGACCTCCACTAGAGTATGAGACAGTACCAGGCAAGTCAAACCTTTCCTGCTCCATGCCTCTCCCACCTCCAAACTTGGAGGGGCAGAAGTGGCCTGGCGATTGGAGGAAGGGAGAGAGGGCTCTAATGGGGAAAGAGACAAGAAGCAAGTGAAACACATCCCTCCCCTTCCCACAGTGGGGGCTGGACACCTCGGGCGGGCAGCCAGGAAGAGCCTTCAAATTTGTATGTAGGTACCTCTCTGGAAAGACGTAAACTGGACTTTAAAAAAATACAAGCTTTATCAAGGAAAATTTTAAACATATCCCCAAGTAGAGAGAATGCTATAATGAACTCCTTTGGACCATTTCTTGGCTTCAGCTGTTGTCAGCACACAGCCAATCTTGTTTCATCTGTACTCCCACCCCTTTCTTTTCCCCTTAATGAACTGGACACTTTAATTACCAAATGAAAGATTTTTTGCTACATAAGCAAATGAGAACTTTTTATTGCCTGAGAGTGGTTCTGGTACAGTGTGGCCTTGGGATAGTGGTTTCACCTCTCTGTGTTGTAATTATTGCAAGGTCATGATCCCTGTTCTTCTGACCTCATGTAAGATGCTGGACCATGGAAGTCCTCTGGGAATGATCACACACGAGGTGGATGGGAGATGGTGATGATGACGATGAGGATTACCAGGATCAGAAAGTAAGCATGTGTGTGGTTGGAGTATGGGTGACGTGCAATTGCCATTTGGTGGCATGTGGTGGTATGTGGGTGGAGCGTGGTGACGTGTGCTGGTGTGTAGTTGGCATGTGCATGGTATGAAGGTGGGAAGTTGGGTGGCATGTGGTTGGCATGTAGCTGGTGGCTGGGGAGAGAGATGTGTGGGTGTCGGCTGGTTCACTCTGGGCTCAGAGTGTGAAATGATTTATCTGATTTGCCCTCCCTTGTGCCTCCCCTCCCGGCAGCTGACTGCATCTCCTACATACCAAGGTCCTTATCACATCAAGAATTCATAATCATCCCAAAATATTCAAAGGGGGCATGAAATATTTACACACAAGGCACCAGATGATGAAATGAAGCAAGCCTGTCCCCAGACCCCAGCAGAAATCTCTCTCCTGCAAGGACAGCAATGGGGCTGAGAAGTGGGGACATCTCCATGGGTCCCATCTCACCTTCCAGAGTTCTGGGGCCCCCAGGGCACATACAACAAGTCTTTGTTTGGTGGGGGAGAAGCAGATCTCCAGACTCCTTCCTGCTGCCTGTGTAGGCATTCCCTCTCTCACTCTCCCCATGAAGCCAAGGATGCCTCTGCTTGGCAGGGGATGGCTGAGGGAGCGGCAGGAAAACTGAGAGGGGCTTGTCCTATACCATAAGGACCCAAAATCTTGGAAATGGAAGCTATTGCAGAATTCACTCATCCTTCTCTCCACCGGGTACTGCAGGAATCCTTATTTATCTGCTTGCTTAACTCCACCAAAAGGGAGGTCATTACCTTTATTTAATAGCTGGTGACTTGTAGTTAGAAAGCTCTTCCTTGTATTGAACCTGCGAGCCTTCTTCAACCTGATGACCCTTCAGTTCCCTCTGAGGATCACCTTGTTCATTGCCCTGAAGTCTGGCTCCTCAGTGTCTTGAAGCCCCCAGGCCTGCCAGCCGCCCTGGGATGCGCCGGAGCACAGATGGGCCCCTGAGCGGTCATAATGACCTGGTCTGTTTAATTAGCATGTGATTAGCCTAATGCATATTTTAACATCACACCAGAGCTGCTCATCAATCACCTGCAGCTGGGGACAGACAGACAGTCAACCTGCAGAGCCAGGAGGAAGAAGTTCTCAGTGACTTTTCGGGGGCACAGCACCCCCAGAGGGTTACAGAGCCGTGCCATGTTAAAAGGCTCAAAGTCCTTCCCTCCAGCTTCCAGGGCAGGAGGACGATGCTCAGGCCTCAGTTTCCCCAGTTACAGCTCTACCCCAACCTGGGCCAGCAGAATCGGCTGTGGCTTTCTGCTAGTGATGTTGATTCCTCAAGGACACTGTTTCCCCCATCAGCCTGGAAATCCTTTGAGGACAGGAACCCTATCTTCTCTTCTCTCCTGTCTTCTCACTCCACCTGGAATTCCCAGCCAAGAACTAGGATCCAGAACAGAAAGAGCCCTGGACTGGGAGTCACTGAATGTGTGTGTTATGTTGCCCAAGCCATGTCTTCTGTCACAATCTGTCTTCTGGCAGAGTCTGTTTCCATCATAGTGGAGTGCAGAGAACAGGGGCTTGCAAGCTAGATCAGTTTTCTATTTCAGCTCTGTCAGAGGCTAGCTGGGTGAACTTAGGAAAGTGTCTTTACCTCTCTGAGCCTCCATTTCCTCAAATGCAAATGGATCATAATAATACCTACCTTATAGGGTTGGTGGGAGAATTAAGTGAGTTAATACAGTTCCAGCCCTTATAGGTACTTAACACACAATGCCTTCCTCCCTTCCCCCCTCCCTCCCTCCCTCTTTCTCTTCCATCTCAGACTGTCTTGAATTCACAGGTCCTTCCATGGACTCTAGAGACCTTGCTGGAGGGGAGGTGAGACAGTGGATCCCTGGAGCACAAAAGAACCCTTATTGTCAGTGCTGGGTGGAGCCCTTAGTGGGGAGAGCTGGGGTGTGTGCTGAGCGGGGTGTAGCCTTGGGTGGAGGAGGCAGGGCATTCTGACTGACACATCTTCCATGAGGATAAACCAGAATGTGACACTGTTACCGTCAGACCCTGTGCAGCAGAACACAGAGGAGCCTAAATATTTCATGGTCAGATTCATCAATAATGGAGACTGAGACTAAATTACATAACTGTCACCTTTCTGTTAAATAATATTTTCTGCAGGGTGCTGGGAGGGGGCCATGGAGGCCTTTATTGCAAGTCATGAATGATTTAGGCCAGCAAATAAAAGGGATCAGGAAGAAAGAAAGGGAGAGGAATTTTCTAGGATCACCTAACTCATCATTGGGGGTAGCTGGAGGGAATCTGAAAGGTGTGAGGGTCTTGGGGGAGTGGGTGGTAGGCATACCTACAGGAAGGCTTTGGGGGCTGAGGCCCAACTTCCACAGCAGGACAGGGTGATTAGCATACTAACCTGAGTCTCACTGTCAAATTGTTCCTTGTATATGGAGATGGACCAACAGAGGCTCAGAGACAACCAGAAATCAGGGGCTATGTCTCCTCATCGAATAGAGAGGTACTTGGAGTACAGGGGCTTGTCTCTCCCATCAGACCAAGGGCTTCCTGACAGCAGCAGCTATGTCTCCTCCATCAGAATCAGAACCCTGGTAGGCAGGAACTGTGTCTCCCCCCATGAAACTGGGGGCTCCCAAGGCCAGGGCCTAGGCCTCCCTCATCAGAGAGCTCCCCAAGGGCAAGAACACTCCCTCTCCACTGCGGGGGTTGGAGGGGGGGTGGTGGTAGGGGTGGGCTGTGCCTCTCCGGCAGGCTCCCTAATGGTGCGGGCATGATCCGACAGCTGCCCTGATGTCACAGCAGGTGTTCCTGGAGGGCGGGCATTCTGTGCTCCGGATCAGAACTGGGCCCTGTAGGCAGCAACTGTCTGTTTCATTAGACTGGGGTCTACCTGGGGTCTTGGTCTGTGCCTTTTCCACTGGCCTTGGGAGCCCCTGAGGGCAGAAGCTATGTCTCTCCTCTCAGACCGGATGCTCCCCGAGGGAGGTGACTGACTTCTTTTTCCTCACCTTTCTTCCTTGCTCAGTGGAGGAGGGAAGGGCTAAGGCCTAGGGGCCCCGTGTCTTGGGACACAGCAGCAGCAGGTGGGCCCTCCCCTCCCCGGGAGGGAGCTCCAGTGGGTATGTATGCAAACTCACCCTGCACCGTCAGCCCTCCGTGAGAAGGGTGAGGGCTGGGAGCGCGGTGCCCGCTAAGTGTATAATTACACACTACTTGGGGTAATTTTCCTCTTCCTCAAGAAGCGCACGTTGGCCCTGATTTTCTTATCTGCAGATTGTAAGCTCGTAATTAGCAGCAAATTACCCACACAAGTGACAAATTTTTGTGCTTTCAAGTAAACAGACAAAATACCCACGGTTCATAAATTGCTTCTTGGTGCAGCAGGCACCTGGCTCCTGGCGATGCCCAGCCTGCCCACACGTGGCGGGGAAGGGGGTGAAGAGCTGGCGTGAAGGCCGCCGTTGCAGTCACAGGGATCAAAGGTAGACTGGCTTGCCTTTAGATCAATCCTCCCTGCTCACTGACCAGCACCACCAGGTCAGAATACTTGGTCTGGGTCAGCTTCGTGGTCCCCGACGTGAATGTGGAGCATGGGGTGGCAGCATCAGCCTTCAGGATAAGAACCAGGTCCCCAAACCCTCATCTGTCACCCAGGAGCTCATTGTAACCAGTTTTGTGTCTTTTCTCAGCCAGTATCCCCTCTTTGGGTACCACATGCCAGCAGAGTACTGCCTTTTACTTGCTTTTAAACAGGGATTCTTAATATTTTCTGGGCCATGGGTCATTTGGAGACAGGGCATTTAAGGAGGTAATTAAGGTTAAATGAGGTCATAAGGGTGGGGCCCTAATCTGATAGGACTGGTGTCCTATAATAAAAAGGGGAAGAGACACCAGATCTCTCTCTCTCTCTCTCTCTCTCTCTCCCTCCCTCCCTCCCTCTCTCCCTCTCTCCCTCTCTCCCTCTCCCTCTCCCTCTCCCTCTCTCTCTCTCTCTCTCTCTCTTTCTCCTTCTCCCAAGTGCACATGGAGTAAAGGCCATGTGAGGATACATTGAGAAGGCAGCTGTCTGCCAGCCAGGAAGAGAGGCCTCCTAACTGGAAAACAGCCCAGCTGATACCTTGATCCTGGACTTGCAGCCTCCAGAACTGTGAGAAAATAAATTTCTGTTGTTTAAATATCCCAGTCTATGGAATTCTGTTATAGCAGCCTGAGCAGAGTAACACACTTGGTTACTTCTCTGAGCCTGTTTCCTCATAGGTAAAATGAGGGTAACCACTGAGCCTCCCATACAGGACTGTAGGGATCACATGAGATCAGGTGCAAAATTCTTATCAGTGTCCCTAGCACAAAGTAAGCACTCGGTGGCTGTGTTATTACTAATACTTTAAGATTTTGGTGAGTTACTCTCTTTTCCCTTCCTCTTCATGTTCATTCAAGTTCTTTCCCACCAGGCTCTCAGACTTGATGAACACTCATTTAATAAGATTTGATTTCCTGTGCTCCCCAATACTCTTGAACTCCCCAATACCATCCAAAAACTATGGGCTGGCCAAAAAGTTCGTTTGGGTTTTTCCATAACATCTTATATAATATATGTAATGCCCCTACCTTCCTGCAGAGGAGATGCCTCACTGCTAGAGGCAAATAGGATCTGAAGTTACAGACTCTGTCACCCTCTCTGATCTCAGGGTCCTCACCTTTACAATGGGGTTAATAACACCTACCTCATCAGGCTGAAAAGAGGTAATATGTGTAAGATGCCTGGCCCAAGCATCTCTTACCCGTGGGCATAATGTAATGATAGCTGTGATCAGTGTTATTGTCCCTAGTAATCTGCTACTTTGGTAGCTCCCAATGAAACACACCTCCAGGAATCATGGCCTGTGTACTCCCCTCCCACATTGATGCTGGGCTGGCCTGAGACCTGCTTTAATCAATAGAATATGGTGGAAGTGATTTGGGTCAATTCCTGGCCTAAAGCTTAAGAAGGCCTGGCAGCCCTGGTATGCTGGAGCTTGCTCATACCTGCTTGCAAGAGCAGATTGTTAAATCTTCAGGAATTTTATGGACTGATTGACCTCAAGTTGGTAGCTTAAAGTTAGTCTTGATGGAAATATTTACCCTGTGGAAATTGGCAAATACTACAAATCAGGAGCCTTCCTTCTTTTCTTCCCCCCCTTCTTCCCTCCCTCCCTTCCTTCCTTTTTCTTTTTTCTCCTGTAGAGCCAGTTACCAGCACTCCACTGCCTGGCAGCTTCCACTCTAGAACTTTTGTGAACCCTGAACCACCACATGGAAAGACCATCACGTGGAAAAGCCGCATGAGGAGAGAGAGGCCCTGGGACTACATAGAGGAGAACCAAGGAACCTGGATAAATGACCCATTTGGGTCACTCCAGCTAGCCTGCAGCCTCTGTGCCCTCCTCGCTGAGGCTTCCAACCTGTGAATGGAGAGGCCATGGACATTCCAGCCTCAGGAGACATCATCAAACGGATCAGAGATGAGCTGTCCTTGCTGTAACCTG
This sequence comes from Platanista minor, assembly GCA_004363435.1. Taxonomy (NCBI): domain Eukaryota; kingdom Metazoa; phylum Chordata; class Mammalia; order Artiodactyla; family Platanistidae; genus Platanista; species Platanista minor. Next base: position 21,006 of record RJWK010025572.1, on the reverse strand, counting down.
TCTGCATTCCTTCTTTCTATCTTTTTTTTTTTTTTTTTGGTTTGGTTTTTGTTTGTTTGTTTTGGCTGAGTGGCTTTCGGGATTTTAGTTCCCAGACCAGGGATCGAACCCGTGCCCCCTGCAGCAGAAGCGTGGAGTCCTAACCACCGGACAATCAGGGAAGTACCTGTCTGAATTTCTGACCCCCAGAGTTGTGATCAAATGAAGGACGTATTGTTTTAAACCATTAAGTCTTGGGGTTTCAGGATGCATCCATGGATAGAACTGCTGTCCACCCTGAGGCAAAGAGCCAGACCCTCTCTTCATTGTGTGGCTTTTCATCCCCTTCCACATTTCCTGGGTTCCAGGAAGCCCAAAGGAGAGGTGCCCAGCATTCCACACCCCAACAGGGGTGGCCTTATTTGCCCCTGAGTCACCCTGATCTTCCAGGGATCCCAGGGGGCATCCCCCACTCACACCCCTCCCCCATCCCATATAAAACAGATAAGGAGATGTGGAGTGAGGGATTCTGCTGGGAAGGCTGGTGTGGAGCTGAGAGAGGAACAGAGCCCCCTCCCTTCCCTGTTGACATTTGAAAAGGACAAAATTAGGAGGAAGGTAAATGTTACTCTTCTCTTCTCCTGGGGATCAAGGAAGAGAAAGGCTGACCCAGGGTTCAGATTGTTTCAAGTCTGGTGAGGGCGCTGGAGTGCTGGGCATGAGGTCACTGCAGGCTGAAGGGGGCTGCTGCTGGTGGGCTTAGCATCCTGCAGTGGAGCTTACCTGGGACTGGTATGGGGCAAGACTGCCCTCTCCGTGCCATTCCAGCACTGCCGAGGCTGGGTGTATCCAGTGTTCCCGACCAGGGTTGATTCTACTAGTCTGCAGTGTTTCCGAATTCCTGACAGCTACTAATTTGGTGGATTTGGAAATAAGAAATTGGAATCCTGAGAATTCTTGGAAATTCCTGAAATCATTCTGTATTTTGTACTTTCCATAATAGTATATTTGTGTTTTTTAAAATGAGTGACCATAAATAATAAATGGTGAATAATTTTTCTGTAATAGTTTCTAAAAGTTTCAGGGTTTTTTTTTTTTTTTTTTTTTTTTGTGTGTGTGTGGTATGCCGGCCTCTCACTGTTGTGGCCCCTCCCGTTGCGGAGCACAGGCTCCGGACGGGCAGGCTCAGCGGCCACGGCTCACGGGCCCAGCCGCTCCGCGGCATGTGGGATCTTCCCGGACCGGGGCATGAACCCGTGTTCCCTGCATCGGCAGGCGGACTCTCAACCACTGCGCCACCAGGGAAGCCCAGAGGTTTTTTTGTTTAAAAAAATAATGTTAAACTCATGGTTCATTATTACAGGCACACCTCACTTTATTGCGCTTCATTTTGTTTGCTTCACAGATATTGCGGTTTTATTCTCTCCTTAATTTACTTTATTATTATTTTTAAACATCTCTATTGGAGTACAATCGCTTTACAATGTTGGGTTAGTTACTGCTGTATAACAAAGTGAATCAGCTATATGTATACATATATCCCCACATCCCCTCCCTCTTGCGTCTCCCTCCCACCCCTCTAGGTGGTCACAAAGCACCGAGCTGATCTCCCTGTGCTATGCGGCTGCTTCCCACTAGCTATCTATTTTACGTTTGGTAGTGTACATATGTCCATGCCACTCTCTCACACTCTGTCCCAGCTTAACCTTCCCCCTCCCCGTGTCCTTAAATCCATTCTCTACGTTTGCGTCTTTATTCCTGTCCTGCCCCTAGGTTTGTCAGAACCATTTTTTTTTTTTTAGATTCCATATATATGTGTTAGCATACGGTATTTGTCTTTCTCTTTCTGACTTACTTCACTCTGTATGACAGACTCTAGGTCCATCCACCTCACTGCAAATAACTCAGTTTCATTTCTTTTTATGGCTGAGTAATATTCCATTGCATATATGTGCCCTAGAACTACCATATGACCCAGCAATTCCACTACTGGGCATATACCCAGAGAAAACCATAATTCAAAAAGAGACATGTACCACAATGTTCATCGCAGCACTATTTACAATAGCCAGGACATGGGAGCAACCTAAGTGTCCATCGACAGATGAATGGATAAAGATATTGCATTTTTTACAAATTGAAGGAAGGTTTGTGGCAACCCTGTGTGAAGCAAATCTATCAGCGATGTTTTTCCAACAGCCTTTGTTTGCTTCGTTTCTCTTTGTCACATTTTGGTAATTCTTGCAATATTTCAAGATTTTTCATCATTATACTTGTTATGGGGATCTGTGATCAGTGATCTTTGATGTTACTACTATGACTCAGTGAAGGCTCAGAAGATGGTCAGCACTTTTTAGCAATAAAGTACTTTTTAAATTAATTAATTAATTTATTTATTTTGGGCTGCATTGGGTCTTCGTTGCTGTGGGCGGGTTTTCTCTAGTTGCGGCGAGCAGGGGCTACTCTTCATTTCAGTGTGCAGGCTTCTCATTGTGGTGGCTTCTCTTGTTGCGGAGCATATGTTCTAGGCATGCAGGCTTCAGTAGTTGTGGCACATGGGCTCAGTAGTTGTGGCTCGTGGGCTCTGGAGCGCAGGCTCAGTTGTTGTGGCACACGGGCTTAGTTGCTCCGTGGCACGTGGGATCTTCCAGGACCAGGGCTCGAACCCGTGTTCCCTGCATTGGCAGGCAGATTCTCAACCACTGCGTCACCAGGGAAGACCCAAGACTATATATTTCAATAAGGTAGATTTGCTGCCTTCCGGATATAGACATTTGAAAGAGAAAACTTTAAAAGAAAGGAACATTGACACAAAATTAATGACAAAAGTCATTAAAAATTGAAAGACACAAATATTAAAAAATTTTTATTCTTAAAAGTTTTTTAAACCCACAAAGCATTAATTGACCTGACAATTTTATTTTATTTTATTTTATTTTTTATTATTATTATTATTTTTTGCGGTACGCGGGTCTCTCACTGTTATGGCCTCTCCCGCTGCGGAGCACAGGCTCCGGACGCGCAGGCTCAGCGGCCATGGCTCACGGGCCCAGCCGCTCCGCGGCATGCGGGGTCCTCCCGGACCGGGGCACGAACCCGTGTCCCCTGCATCGGCAGGCGGACTCTCAACCACTGCGCCACCAGGGAAGCCCTGACCTGACAATTTTGATCTTTGTTTTGCAACAAATATTCCAGACATAGAAAAAAACCCTTTGTGTTGACACTGTTGGAATTGTCAAGCAAATGTCCAAAAGCACCTTCAATCTGAGTGTTAGGATGCACATTGCTTCATATAAGCTCATTTTTTGTTTAACAATGAAAGTGTTTTGTCTGCTTTCCTTGATTTTCTTTTTGCCTTTGAAATTGATATTGTCTTTGCTCATTCAGATTTTAGATCAGTATCTGATTTTGCGTCTGAGAATTCTACAACATTCCTATTTCCTTCTCTTTGCATTTCTTCCACAGAGAATATTCAAGCACTGGAAGATGCCAGTGATCATGACTGGGTAGTACTTGAGGAATGTAACATTCAGATCCCAGCAAAGTTAACAGGACTACAAATACCAAATTGCCAATTTAAGGGCTTATTTTGCTTCCAAAGCTTATTTCTTAGAATATCACTCAGGATTTGTATAAAATATACTATGCATATAAACTTATTAATATTTATTTTATTTGTAAGAATGACTCACCATTGGGAACAGACAGGGCTCCCAACATACACTGATATAATAGCAACAGCTACAAGCAAGATTGACAGATTAGATGGTAAAATTCCCACCTATGAGCTCCTGACCAAATTCCCAGAGACACTGACCTTAACCTTCAACTCCATGTACTGGGGTTTTTAGCTTTTGCTTTCAACTTGACATCATCAGTTGATCCCTTCAAACCAGTAACATCTCTATGTTGATTATGAAGCTTTAATTTTCGCAGGAGAATTATAATACTTTTTCCCATCTTTCAGTTTTCTTGACTGACTTTTCTTGAGACTTGGGATTTGAGAAAGAGAATTTCTAGAAATGCAGGAGACATTGCTGCATTGTAACACTAGGTCTACAGCGTGGCTTGAGGGACAAGAGCTTTATCCAAGGAGCATGAACTCTTGACATGCCTGCCCTTGGATGGGATTCTGTTGCGCAGAGGTTCATTAAAGAGAGAGCTGGACTTCAGTAGAAAGAACACCTAACCTCACTGGCTCCCAAGTTCTCTGCCTCCCCTGCTGAACTCTTACAAGGCAATGTTCCCCAGAGACTTGTTTTTAGCTCCTTTCTTGTCTTCAGCTTCATGCTTATTTGGGGCACTCCATCTCTGATCATGGTTTCAATGCACTGATGAAACCCAAATTCATGTCTCCAACCCAGATCTCTCACTCTTTTACCTAAATACCCATTTGTAAGGTTTTGCTTTCCAGCCGCATGACTCCAGACTTTTTGCTACTTTAGAAGTCTGAATATCCACAATAGGAATACTTCTAGCAGGGGACAAAATGGTTCCATTGAACTGAAAAGTGGGTTTGTCACCAGGACCTTTTGGCTTCTCATGCTAAAAGGGAGATTATAGTGTTGACTGGGGTGATTGACCTTAATAACCAATGGGAAACAACGGGACAGGAAGGTATATGGGGCTTCTCCTAGTAATTCTCCATCAAGTGGTAAAAATTAACGGAAGGGAGACTTCCCTGGCAGTCCAGTGATTAAGACTTCGCCTTCCAATGCAGGGGCTGCGGGTTTGATCCCTGGTCGGGGAGCTAAGATCCCACATGCCTCGGGGCCAAAAGAACCAAAACATAAAGCAGAAGTGATATTGTAACAAATTCAATAAAGACTTTAAAAATGGTCCACATCAAAAAAAAATTCTTTAAAAAAAAAAAGTTAATGGAAGACCAGAGCAACCCCAAACAAGCAACACCATCAAAGCCTTCTTCAGATGGAAGATTATAACTGTCGCATTACATAAAGAACCATGACCAACTGAGGTGCTTGTGAAGTGCAAATAGGACATGGGATGAGGTGACAAATACCAGCTACGGTCTTGGGAGTAGATGCAGAAACAAGAACTATAGTTTCTACCCATATTGTACCCACCCCCGCTTTGTGACGGATATATTGATCTGCTTTTTAAAAATTTCCCTTTTTTCTCCCATCCCCATTCCCTATTATTTGTATATAGGGATTTTCTGGATGGTTATATTTGCAATTTGTTGAATGGATTATAGAATATCAACATGGGATCATGATGGAATTGGAAAGAGAATGGACATGCCAGTTATCCTGGTGTAATTACCAATATGAATTTGGGTTGAATCCCTTTGGGCAAAAGGGTAAGTTTTCATTAGTGAGGAATAATTGCATTATGTTAGGTGGAAGCAGGTTTTGATGGTAGTGGTGGTGGTGGATGAGCTTAAGAATGGAAGAAGGGTGTATGTTGACCTTAGGCAGTCAAGAGGTGGATTGTAGTGGACATTGGTTATTCTTCCTGTCTGCCTAGGGCCTTTAAACCTTTTTCCTTTGTTTGGGACTTCATATCTTGTGTGTTTGCCTTTCCCCTAAGTAGAAGCCAGAGCTCACTTTCCCAGGATGTCTTACACCCAGTACGTAACTTAATAGCTAATGTTTATTGAGTACTTGGATTGCACCAGACACTGTGCTAAGCACTTTTCCTTCTATATCTCAATTCTCACAACTACTTTATGTGGTAAGTACTATCATTAGCCTCATATTGGAGACAAGGGAACTGAGACTGAGTGAAGTTAAGTCACTTGTCCAAGATCACACAGCTAGTAAGTGGTGGAGCTGAAATTAATCAGTAAGTGGTGGAACTGGGGCCATCTGACTATGGTGACTGTGCTAATTTTAACCATCTGCTTCCAGGTGACATCTGTGTTTGGTGAGAGAACACACAGATAATGTCATTATAATTTCATTGTATTAAAGGTTGTACTCTAAGCGCATGGAGGAGGAGAACTTAATGGAGATCCATGAAGACTTCTGGGAAGAGATGTTGCCTGAGCTGAGTCATGAGGGATGTGGGGAACTGGTTAGACAAAGGAGGATGGTCAGGACACTCCAGACTGTGGGAACTGCATGTGCAAAGGGCCAGAGGAATGAATTGGCATGACCGGCCCGGCCACATTGCAGTGTGTTGGGAGAGCAGAGGGCGGGAAGGCAGGACCTGGATCCTGCAGAGCGCCGTGTGCTAAGCTGAAGAGTCTGCACTTGATCCTGGAGTCTGTGGTGAGTCACAGAGGGATTTTCAGTGGATTTGGAATTCAGAAGTCTCAGGCAGAGCAGGAGGATGGTTTGCAGGGTGCGTAGGCTGGAAGCAAGGAGCTATCAGGAGGTCTTTGCATAATCCAGGTGAGAAAGGAGCAGGGTCACACCACAAAAGTTGTGGTGGTGGGAAGAGGAAGTGGATGGAGGAGATGGATATGAGAGATGTGGGAGGAGGTAGAAGCTGCAGGACTTGAATGTGGATTTAAAGAAGGAAGAGTTCAGGGTTTGGTCCCAGGTGTCTGCCTGGGTGATGTGGAAATGGTGAGCCGTTCACTGAGAGGAGAAATGCAGGAGGAAGTATGAGGTTGTAAGTGCTAAGCATAGAGATGGGCAGCCTCAGAGCAGCCCAGAGCTGAAGATGCAGCTAATAACAGCTAACGATTACTAAGCGCATGTAATACGCTAGGCCTGGTGTTAAGAGCCAACCTCACAGGGACATTTAAAGATTATATGAGATTACGCATATGAGGGGTTCAGAATAGTGCCTCTCACAAAGTAAGCAATCTGGAAGAAACTACTGTTAATATTATTAGTAGCTTTGTTTTACAGACAGGGAAACGGGGGCTTAAAGAGGTGAGGTAACTTGTCCAAGGTCACACAGGCAAGAAGCTGCAGTCTGACTCTAGGGAGTGTGCCCCTGACCTCATACACGCTGTGGGTGGTGATCAGAGGAGGGGCAGTAGATGAGCTCACACAGGGGGTGCGTGAAAGAGATAAAGGTGGGGGCCAAGAGCCCAGGGAACACTGACAAACCGTCCCCAAAGACCCTTGGTCAATTGTGTGCCCTTGGGGCCCCTCTGGTGCCTGTGCTTTAATGCATGTACTGCTCACCCCTGGATGTTTTTGAACAATACATTAGCAATATATTCCTGTGTTCCACCCAAGAATTTCTCCTTCAGTCATTCTAGGAGAGTTGAGGTCCTGGGCCAACCTTGAGAGACCCCGGAGCTCACAGTGAATTCCTTCAGCACAGGAATGATGCTTAGCGTCCTCCACTGCAACGTAGGTGTAAATGTGGTATGTCTTAAAGTGTTGTGGTGAAGGTTGAGATGGTGTTGTACATGTACTCCATTAAGCTTAGTCATTATTATTATTACTCACCATTATCGTTATTGTTATTGAATCTCCAGGGTTTAGCACAACATCTAAGACTTAACAAACACTTATGGAATGAATGTCTGAATCAGAGCACCTTGGTTCTCATTCTACCTTCTCCTTGGACGAGTCACTCAGAGCCTCAGTTTCCTCACCTGCAGGCTGGAGTCACCAATCCCCACCTCACAGGCTTCCCAGAATTAAATGAGCAAATACAAATCTGTATTTTGAGGACTGTGGAGTGTTCTACAGATGCAGTGCACAGTCATGCTCTGCCTCCCCTCCTGGGATGCGGCTGGCAGCAGACCAGGGACAGTGATGAGGAGGCTGCCTTGAACTAGTGGGAAGCTCAGTTCCTTGTCAGACAAGTGGGGTGAGGCAGGTAGGGTAGCTGGGAGGATGTGGGTCAGGCATGGCCGCCACTGGCTTACCAGCTCCAGGAGGGATTGTTAAGGCTAATGGACTGTAGCCTCCCCAACACCTGCCTAATGGTTTGGCATGAACGGTGCTGCATCCTGGATGTATACTTGCCATTGCACATATGCATGTGTGTATATGTCTGGGGAAGGCTCAGCTATCTCCCAGAGTAAGGAGGTGGCAAGTATTAAATCTTTGAGAAGCTTCCTCTTATGTGGGATGGAGATAGTTGAAGTACTGGGAGCATTTGAGTTTGTTTGGGTGTCTATCCTGATATCTTTAAGCCAAGCATGTGCACGCGTGTCTGTCTGAGCTGCTTAACAGGGCCAATGAGCCACATGGGAAGTAATGATGGGGTCAGTGGTGACAGTGAGGCCAGCCTGGGGGGTTATATACCATGACGAACACTGTGGTAACAATGGCGGTGGTGTTGAGGGTGGGTTGATGGTGGCCTCTTGGCTGCCCCTTTCACACTTTGTAAATATTTAAGAAGGAATGGAGGAGGAAGGAGGAGGGGCATCCTCATTCCTCGGTATCCAACCAGCTGCTTCTCCCTAATAATCCAGCTCTTGCAATATCAATTTTTCCTTCCAGAAAGCAGTTCACTTTTGCTGTATGATTGGGAAGGTAGTAGGTGGGAGCAGCACCCTGCCGTGGCAATCTTTATTTAAGTGGAGTGAACACACTTTGCCTGGCCCTTCCTCCGAAACTTTGCTGAGACTGCTCCCACCATTCAAAACACCTTCCACTCAAGGTGACATCTCACCCATCCCTAAAGGCTCAGCTCAAATACACCTCCTTTATCACGCCTTCTTATGTCTTGCATGGTAGAATTAAATTCTCCACTCTTGGTACTCCTAGGTTGCAAAGACAACTGTTGTAGGAGTCCTGTGTGGCTCTGAGGCCAACGAATCTGGGTGGGCTAAAGGTTACATTGGAAATTGGGTCAATGTCCTTCTCTGGTTTAGACTGTAAGTTCTTGGGGTTCAGCTTTGTGTGGCCCAGGATACCGAGGCCTGGTATAGTGGTGGGTCAGTAAATGTTTAACAACCAGCTCTCTGGGGAAAAGGCCCTGATTTGTACCACTTGCCAATTTCCGTGATGTAAATACTCCCACCATGGCTGACCTAAAGCTACCGATGTGATGCTACTGAAGGAGCAGTTGAGAATAGACATGTACAGTCAGCTGTGAGCACGTATGAGTTTGTTCCAGCACACAAGTGCTGTTTCATGCCTATGCTCCAGAAATGTCAACACCAGCTAGTACCTGGCACATAGTAGGCCTCGATACATGTTTGAATGAATGAATGAATAAATGAATACATAAATAAATGAATAGACCAAGAGCTGGATGAGTGGGTGGAAGGAAATCAAGAGGCTTGGGCAGTGGTGACTAATGGCGGCTTTGGCAGGGGCAGGTGGGAGGAGAGAAGAGGTTGTTCTGCGCTGGGTAGGGGCATTGGTGGCCAGCACCAGGCAAATCCAAGGTATCCCAGTCCCCCATCCAGAGGGCCTTCCTGCCTCCCCCACGCTTCCCCCAGTGCAGAGGCTGCCTTGCCTTCTCTTATAAATAACCCGTAATGCCTCTGAACGGGATTTTCTTGCTGGAGCTTTTGTTTCTTCAGTCATGACAAAAGCTGCACTAATGAGTTATTGGAAAAACCAAGCCCTGCTCCAGGCCAGAGAGGCTGGGTGAGCACAGAGGGGGAGGTGTGGAGCCCGGCAGCCCAGGCGGGGCAGGAGGCTGAGCTATTCCCTGAAAAGAGCTTGCCAGCTTGAGAGAGGGAATTTAAAAAGCCCTAATGGCTCATATGTGTCCAGGGCTTTCCAGTCCACACAGACTATCTCAAGGAATCCTTCTCTGCAAGCTGCTGGGCAGGTGTCTTTAACATCCCTCTGTTCCCAGGTGTTTCCACCTCAGGGCCTTTGTACCCACTGTTCCCTCTGACTGGAACAACTTTGCTGCCAGGTATCCACTTGTCTCCCTCCTTTCGTTCACTCAGGTCCTTGATTGAACTGAATGTTACCTCCTCAGAGGGGCCTTCCCTGACTACCCTGTCTAAAGTGGCACCTACCCTTGTTCTCCACTCTCTTGTCCTACTTGAATTTTGTTTTGCTAGCACCAATCATAATCTGATGTCTTGGGTTGGCAGAAGCAGACCCCAAGATAAAGATTTGAGGGCCATAGTATTCAGTGACTCCAGGAAACACCCAGGGGAGGATGGGGAAGTGATGCAGGGGAGGGAAGACAGCCAATAAAGGGTGCAGTTATTTATCCAGTTACTGCAGAGGGAGGGGGACTGGAGCCCAACCCTGCTGGGGAACTCTGGGAGCTAGTGTGGGACACATACCTTGGGGACATCCTGCCTGAGAGGTGAGGGAGCTGGGGTGTTTATGCACCAGCTCTGTGAGTCATTGCTGAAGGCTGCTCCTGGGGAGCTGGGGGTTCCTGGCTCTTCTGGCTGCTATATGGGCAGGCAAAGAAGGCCTTGGGCAAAGGCAATTAGAAGTCAGCCCAAGGGCAGTGAAGTTAGTATAATAGGATATGGGCTGACATAACAATGTTATGTTTGTCTCATCCAGTAAAATGGAAGGGAGGGACTTTGTCATGTTCACTGGTACAACCTCTGTCCCTGGAACAGTGTCTGGTAATCATGACATAGTTATCGAATGAATGGATGCCCATTTTACAAATAAAGATGTTGAGGCTCAGAGACGTGAAGGACTGTGCCCAGATTAGGTTCATCCACAACAGAAGTATTTACTGAGCACCTACTTTGGGTCTAGCACTTTAGTCTCTCTGACTCCAATTCCTGGGTTTCCCCCTAGTCATGCCCTCTCCCAGCCAGGGTCCTAGTGAGGGGGAGATGGGACATCCTGAACTCCATTCCATACCCCCCCACACCCGGCGCATAAATGCTCCTCTGCCTGACCTGGCAGGGAGAGGTCTAAAAAGTCATCAGTTGAAGTTCAGGCATGAGTTGTATAGCCAGGATCTACACTGAAATGTTATTTTGTGTTTTCCCATTTCACCTGGAATAATGAGTGACATTTCCCCCTCCTCCATCCCAAGAAAGGAACCAAGGTCAGTGTCTGGGTCTGGGCTTTCTTGCCTCAAGGAGCTTTGGGTTTTGTTATCATTGCAACAGGGACACCCCCATCCAGTTCGGTTTGGAAGTAGAGGTCTCTTGTGGGGGAGTGAAGAGTAGACTAGATAAGCGATGAGGAAAAAGTGACTGACTAGAAGGGCCTCTCCAGCCCAGGAAGGGACCGACATTTGGGGGTTTTTGTTTGGGGCCTTGTGTCCCTCTGGCTTGTAGTGCCAGATGGGGATATTTGTGGAGGCTGGATGACAAGTGCTGAGGCCCTGAGGGTCTCCAGGGCCCAATGTGGTCACTGAGAGGGCTGCTGTGGAGAGCTCTCACAGCCTGTCCAGGGCAGCCGGCCGACTGAGGCCTGGCCCAGGGTTCAGGAGCCAAGGCAACAGGAGCCATGGCAACCACAAGGCCCAAGGCCTCTTTCCTGGGTCCCAGATTCTTCTATGACCCTGGAGACGCCCCCCAAACATAACCAAGGCTGATTTCTCAGCACTGATTTCTCAGCACTCTGGCAATTGGAGACTTGGGGTCAGAATTTATTTGACTTGAAAAAATAAAATGGTATGACATTTATTGCATGTGAATGTTGCTGAGTAAATTCAAACCCACTCCAGTGCAGAGGGACCTGAGGGCCTGTGGATGAAGGGGACTGAGCTGAGAGGCACAACACCAGCCTCCTTTCTGCTAGTAAATCTGGCCAGGCAAAGCCAACCCCTGGGTCAGACTTCCTAACTGCTTGGAGGGCAGAGGAGACCACAGGGGAAACACTGGAAGAACTTTATTTTTTTAAAAAATGTATTTGAAAATCACATTTTTTAATTTCTGGTTATGAAAATAATACATACTGCTTAGGACTTCCCTGGTGGCACAATGGTTAAGAATCCGTCTGCCAATGCAGGGGACACGGGTTTGAACCCTGGTCTGGGAAGATCCCACATGCTGCAGAACAACTAAGCCCGTGAGCCACAACTACTGAGCCTGTGCTCTAGAGCCTGTGAGCCACAACTACTGAAGCCCGTGTGCCTCTAGGCACACATCTACTGAAGCCCGTGCTACGCAACAAGGGAAGCCACCACAGTGAGAAGCCCGCATGCTGCAACCAAGAGTAGCCCCCTGTTGGCCGCATCTAAAGAAAGCCCACACGCAACAACAAAGCCCCAACGCAGCCAAAAAATAAATAAATTTACATTAAAAAAATAATACATAACATACGCTTGCAAAAACAAAATGGGGGAAATAGAAGCATATGAGGACAGAAATGCAAATCACCCATAATTCCATCACCCACAATAATCATTAAAATGGAATTATCTGTCCTTCTCATCTTTATTCTATATACAGCTTTTACATAATTGAGACTATATTAATATTATTTATATGATTTATATTCTATCTATAGGGGACGAAGGTCCCTGTGTTCTGCATGGTAAACAAATAAAAAACACAAACACACACACTCACATGTTAATTTGCACAGACAGTGGAGAATAGAGCTGGGGGCAGAACACTGAAGATTAATAATTCCCCACCCTGCTACTAAACAACATCATGAAACTGAAGAAGTTACTTCACCCTCTCTGTACCTCAGTTTCTTAATCTGTAAAATGGGATTGATGAAACCTCATTTAATTGCCTCCCAGCACTTTGGAGAGGGTCAAATGTGAAAGTCCTTTATCAATTGTAGTGATATCATTAGGCCGTGATAAAAAGAACCAGGAGCCCTAGCTTTTGGCATTTAATTTGCTGTGTGGCTTTGAAGCAATTCCTTGGTTTCTCTGCTTCTTAATTACCTACTTAGTTAAAGGCAGGACTGGACTAGAATTCCTAATAATAAAAATAATTTTTAGGGACTTCCCTGGTGGCGCAGTGAATAAGACTACGTGCTCCCAATGCAGGGGGCCCGGGTTTCATGCTGGTCAGGGAACTAGATTCCACATGCATGCCGTAACTAAGAGTTTGCATGCCACAACTAAGGAGCCTGCCTGCCACGACTAACACCCAGTGCAACCAAATAAATAAATAAATAATTTTAAAAATAATAATTTTTTGAATGCTTACTATGTGTTAGGCACAGTATGGAGCACTTCATATGCATTTCCTCATTTAATCCCCCTAACAGCCCTATGAAGTTGGCACTATTCATCTTTTTTTTTTTTTAATTTTATTATTATTTATTTTATTTATGTATTTTTGGCTGCGTTGGGTCTTTGTTGCTGTGCGCGGGCTTTCTCTAGTTGCCATGAGCGGGGGCTACTCTTCGTTGCAGTACGCAACTTCTCATTGCAGGCTTTAGGCATCTGGGCTTCAGGAGTTGTGGCTCACAGGCTCTGGAGCGCAGGCTCAGTAATTGTGGCGCACGGGCTTAGTTGCACTGCAGCATGTGGGATCTTCGCAGACCAGGGCTTGAACCCGTGTCCCCTGCATCGGCAGGTGGATTCTTGTGTGTGACTGAGAAACTGAATTTTAAATTTGACTTGATTTAAACTTATATAAATACTAGTAGCCAGAGGCTGTGTGTTTGGCCAGCACAGCTGTATTATGTCAGCTTTTGGCCCCTCTTCTATGTGAGAGGCAGCACCAAGTAGTGGAGAAGAGTATAGACTCTAGTTTCTGGAGCCAGATTCTCTGATTGGAAAACCAGCTTTGCCACTTACTAGCTGTGTGACTTTGGGGGAGTAACTGAACCTCTCTGTTCCTTAATTCCTCATCTCTAAAACGATGATAAAACTACGTACCTACTGGGTGGTTGTGAGGGCAAGTGGCCTTTAGGCTGAGCATTTTATGCTTATGCGATTGTCTACTTACTCTTTCAGATAAGCCCTGGGTTAGGGGGTGGAAACGGTGAGAGGTGGGGCTAGACTGCTTTCAAAGGGCTGAGTGGGAGGGTCCCTCGGGGGTCCCTCTTCCACGCTCACTCAGGGCCAGGTGTGGCTCTCGAAGGCACCGGGGAAGTGGCGGTTCCCCAAGGAGAGCCGGGAGGGCCAGATAATGAGGCAAGTTAATCAAAAAGGCAGCGAGTCCCCAGGGCTTGTAGTGTGTTTGGAACAAGGAGCTTGTGGGACACGGCCCGGGACCCCTCCCATCCCCTAGCGCATCGTGCTGGGGGCCAGAGGGGCTGGGGGCTGCGGTGGATTGGGAAGAGAAGGAGCGTGGTGCAGGGGGTGGGGGGTATGAGGTACAGAGTAGGATGACATCAGCTCGTCCTGGGGTCGGGTCAGAGCGGAGGGAGCTGCAGCTGGGCCTCCATGTCGCACCCACTGGGGGTGGGAGATGGGCGCCGTTCCTGTCATAGTCTATGTGAATGGCGCCCCCTGGAGTTTATGCCACGCAGCGGTCCTGTCCGTGTGTGTGCCTGCGATTATTCTGCTTCAGATTTCTCGATAGCCTCACCCCCACCACCACTTTACAGGGCTCAGGAAGAGGTGATGGTTAAAGGAAAAGGAATTTTCTGGAGAACTTAAACGGAAAGGGCCCTGTCCCTGGGCCCAACCCTGGCCCCCTCCCCTCCCGTAACTTCAGCTTCACTCCCCTCCTCCCTTTCCTCCTTTCCCCTCATATCCCAGCCTGTTTTTTCAAGCCTGAGGACATTTGATCCCGCTTCCGGAAGAGCTGTCCTGGAGAAGGTGAGAAAGACCAGCTCAGCGAAATCTGATGCCTTTCACTAGCGCCCTGGGGGCAGATGCCAGAGGACAGAGCCACCCACCCTCAGCCTGGCAGAACGCACCCCCCACCTCAGAAAACACCTGACCCACACCTCCCCTCCTAGAAAGCATCCCAGAATGAGGCAGCAGTGGAGGGAGGGTCACATCCCCTGCCGCTTGTGTACACAATGATTTCCCCAGAATGTTCTGTCCCTCACTTGCCTACTTCCCTCCCCTACGATTTTGCTTCCCCTTGGCCTGCACATAACTCAAACATGTCTTCTTATATATTCACTATGTCTATTTGTCCCTAATCTACACATTGTCTGGACAATTTGGGCCTCCCTTATCCTGATAATTTAGGTCTTGCCCAGAGCCTACTTCTGTTTCAGTCAGGGTAACCCGACTCAGTTCATTTTAATGAGCAGACATTGAGTGGCTGCCATATGCTCAGTCCTGCACGGGGTGCTGTCTACGAGTGATCCAAATAGGAGCAGGACACCCACCCTGCCCTTGAGCTCACAGCACATGTGGAAACCGAGCACACCGCACAGATGCCACTCTAAGCCTGGGGTGGGAGGTGACATCCATGAGACCAGAGTAACAGGTGAGGCCTTCAGGGAGGAGCTGGTCTCCAGGTGCTCTGCAGCCCCCTTAGCCAGGTGTGTCTTCCTAGTGAGGCCAGTGGAGTGAGGCAGGGATGGGGCTTCTGGCTGGGGTGGGGCCTGGCCCCCAGAGAGAGTGGGTTCTCCTCCCAGTGGGTGTTGATGCTGCATGCCAGATTCACAGTTTCGCCTTCAAACAGGCCTGGTTCCCAGGAGCCCAGAGAGACATTTGCATTGGGAGAAACACCCAAATAAAACACCAGGCTGCTTCCCTTGGGCTTGGTTGAGACTTGGAAGGCTGCAGGCGACCAGGCTTAGGGGTATGAAACAATCTTGCAGTAGAGCCCAGAGTCAGAGTAACCACACCTCATGCTGTCCTTGTTCCTTATGCCATTAGCATTTACCCGTGTAGTGGATAGTTTATTGCTGTTATCAGTATATCTGTTCCTGTGTCTATATCCTGGCTCCTTTTTTATGCCAGGATCTATGAACCTTTAGTAGCAGTCTCCCCACTCCAGGTGGAGGGCCTGAGGGTAGAGCTGTGTCTCCTCTTTCAGACCAGGGCTCCCTGAGGGCAGGGATGTGTCTCCTCTCAGCCTGGGGCTCCCTGAGGGCAGGGCTGTGTCTCCTCAGACTGGGGCTTCCTGAGGGACTTTACTTGTTGGACGTCTCCACCAGGATGCTCAGTATGATGCAGGCACAATGCCTGGATTAATAAATATTTATTGAATTAATGAATAAATAGTCAAGAGAACCTGACTTTTCCAGCCTATTCACCCCCCTCCTAGACCCACCCAGTGGGGAAGTAGAGCTGGGTAAATCAGTGCTCCTTACGCCTCCTCAGAGTGGGAAGACCGTGTGTTTCCAAGCTGGTGCTAAAACCAAATTACTTCTGATCCACTGAACTGTCAGCTCAAAAAAGTTAAAACTTCCCCTGTTCTAACATTAGTGTGGACAAAGGGAGCTTGAGACAGACCATGTGACCCTCACTTGAGAAATGGTAGCATCCAGGTCTCCGACACAGCTCATAAGGCTTTGGAGTTGAGGCACATCTGCTTATTGTGGAAATGAGAATCTGGAGGCCAGAGAGGGAAGAGCTCACAGTGAGGCAGGGCGCAATCATGACAGTGGCCAGAAATGCGGGGGAGAGACTCCTGTCTCTTTTGCATCCCCCAACCCATCATTCTAGGACTGGTATTTTAGTAACACACTGTTAAGCCAGTCAGTGAATGTCTCTTTGCCTCAGTTTTCACATCTGTAAAATGGTGGGGGCCACATGTCTTCACTTACCTCATATTTTAAGGACCAAGTAGGATGGTGGATGTGGAATTCCTTGAAAAATTCAAATGTGCAGGCACCCTTGGAGGGTTGTAAAATAATTTACAAGGGAATCCAAATAAATTGGACTTTCAAAAGTGATCATGGTTCCCATTCTCACAATCTAGCCCTATCAATTTTCATTTGTCATTTTATGACAAGTATTTATTGAGCACCCACTAAGTGCCAGGCACCGTGTCAGGTGCTAGGGATGCTGTGGCACCCCCTTCAATCAATTCCTAACACAGAGCCAGAACAAGCCTGCTAAATTAAAGTCAGATCCTGTCCGACTTTTCTTCATAATGCTGTCATAACTCCCATCTTACTCAGAGTAAAGTCCAGCATCCTGCAATGAACACAAAACCCAAATGACCTGCTCCCTTAACTTCTCTGATCTCAGCTCCTACTACTCTTCCCTCATCTACTCAGCTACAGCCAAATACTCCTCACCACCGCAGGGCCTTTGCACTTGCTGCCCCCTCTCCCTGCGATGTTCTTCCCCCAGACATTGGCACGGTTTGATCCCTCTTCTCTTTAAGGTCGTGACTCAAGTGTCAATGGGGTCTTCTCTGGACACCTTCTCTAACATTTCAGGCCTCACATTTCCTGCTCCTCTTCCTAGCTTTTAGTATTTTCCTTACTATCTAAATACTATTTATAGACTATATTGTCTGTCTCTTCACTAGAATGTCACCTCCATGAGAGGAGGGGTTCTTGTCTGTTTTGTTCACGTTGAATTTGCAGTGCCTAGGGTAGTGCCTGGCACATAGCAGGAGCCTATTAAATATTTCTTAAATGAATGAATGGTGAACATATGGTCAGGGTCCCTGCTCTGAATCCTGCATTCCATGAGCAGAGAACCTGCTGGGGGTATGGAGTGAGGGGACAGTGGAGGGGGCTACAGTCCCTTTGAACAACAGAAGTTTCTATGGCCCTTCCTTTCTGAGGATGTCATTGCAGGATTGCAATATTACTAGTCTTGAGCAGCACGATTTATAACAGGAGTTAACTGCTTACTAATTAGCATCTGGAACCATTAATTGGCTATTTGTTAGAGCTGGAATTAATAAACTGGTCTTTCAGCGGGGTCATAACTCTCCCCGTTCCTCACTCCTCTCAGCCAGGCTTCCCCTACCTGACCAGAAAGTGGCTTGCTCCTAGATTGAATCAATACCTCTCACTGCATGATTTTCAGAGACAATTTCCCTTGCAAGGTGATGACGCTATTCCCTCAAAGACTCTCTCTCCCTTTTTCCTCTCCCAGGCTCTGCCTTGCTGGAGAGGAGTGATCGAGTGAGCGAGAGGCGGGAGATGGGAGAGCTTTCTAGTAATGCACTCTCACAACGAAAGCCCGAAGCTGCACTGCTTGGCTGAGGTCTGGGGCTCCTGGTTCCCTGGCCTCTCACGTACCGCCCCCCCCCTCCACCGCCACTCAGCAGCTAGTTACTTAGTCTTCCTGGAGGTCGCAGGCTGGACTTTCTCTAGGGCAAAATAATGGGGTTTTTCTTAGAATATCATGGGTGGAACCCAAGAGTTGGCAGTTGGGTGCTGACCATCGACCCTCCAGGCAACCTGTGCCCAGTGGCCTGCTTCATGGATGCCTCAGGTCCAGTGGTCTAGCTCTCATCCCCCACCCCCCAAGAGCCCAATTTGGGGCCCAGAGGACTGTTCTCTATTCGAGAAGAGAATAGGAACACTTCTTGTGAAAATATTTACTAAATACCTAGGCCCTTACATCTCTTCTGTACAGAACAGTGGGAAAGAGCAAGGCTGCAGAGCCCATTTCAGCCACTTAGCAGCTGTGTGAATCACTAAATCTTTCTGTTATTCTATGAGAATAACAGTCCTATCTCACATAGTTGTTATGAGGATTAAATAGTTAATACACGTGAAGGGCTTAGAACAGTGCCTGGCATGTGGTGTCAGCTATTACTATCATTACTCGCTTCTCTCAACCATTCTCCGAAATAGGGATCCTACTCACTTTACAGCTGGGGAACCTGAGGCCTAGAGAAGTTAAGACTGGAGCTCAGGACAGATGGCTCCCAAGCCTAGTACTCTTTTCCTTCTCCAGGCTTCCTCCCATTGTCAGACTCAGGGCTCTGTCAGAGGCAACAGGCAAGGCACACCTAGGGGAGGAGATGACTGAATTTATAGGCACATGCAAGCAGACTGTCAAGGTATTTACACTGCATACAATTAGCTGCAGAGTATTCACAAGTGGATTAGCTACAGCAAATGTTCAATCCCAGCCTGGCTAGAATTTGGTTCTCTGCTCCCCCTCCCTTTTATCCCTCCCCCATCGCAAGTCTTCTCTCTGTAGGCCAGTGTATGTATTCAGAGATGGTAAATTCAAGTGACTGTCAGCTGAGTCAGTGGGGTTCCCTGTTCACCAGTAATGCACCCCAAAGCCAAAGAGGATCAATTAACTGCTATTTGGGGTTGGGCTAGCTAATTGAAAAATAGGAAGGCAGTTTCCCATGACATGGACAAGTGCTCATTCAACTCAAAATGGGCAAAGCCAAGGAGGGTGGGAATCACTGTGATCACTCCCTGAGAGCTTCCTGGAGGAGGTGACGATTTTTGAATAATGGGAGAAAGATAACAATAAAAGAAGCTACTCACCATCACACCCTCAATTGGTGCCACTTCCTTTTCAGACTGGGTGGGGGAGGTGGGTGGGAAGATACAGAGCCTGATAGCTCTGTGTCTCTGAGGGGCAGAAAATGGACTTTTCTCTTTGGTTTGGGGGGGCAGTAGTGGGGAGTAGATAAGATGGTGGCATTGAGGGTATCCTTGGTCTGTGGAATCTGGCCTATGATGGGAATCACTCATTCATTTAACAAATCTTCAGTTGGCATCTGCTGGGTGCCCAAAACTAAGTTGGATCTGGTTCCCCTTATTCAGCCTTGGACCCACAGGTAAGGAAGGAGAGGAAAAAAAGGAGGGGTTGAAAGAGGAGAAATCAAGTGGAGGGTGGGCTGCAGAATAAGATTCTTCCGATAAAAGAATAAGAAAAAGAATGTATGTATTGGGTTGGCCAAAAAGTTCATTCAGGTTTTTCCATAAGATGTTATATATATAACTGAATCAGTTTGCTGTACAGCAGAAATTAACACAACACTGTAAATCACCTATACTCCAATAAAATAAATTTTTAAAAAAGATTCTTCCGATGGTCTCGGACTTTCTGAGATGGACAGAAGGAAGCTGAGGAGATGTTACCTGATGGCACGCCCCCCCCCCCCCATGCTGCCTGGAATTTCTCCAGACACTTCCCATTCCTGCTACCCCCCACCTCCGAAGCTGGGGGCACGTGCTCCTGTGAGGGTCAGCCCCTGGAGGGTCAGGAGAGGAGGGAACCAGCAGGACATGGGCCTGGGAAAGGGGTGGCTTTTTTTTTTTTAATTTTGTTTTAATTTGCGTACTGGAAAATAAAGTCCTTTTTGGTATACAGTCTTTTGAGTTTTGACAAATGCTTGGAGTCGTGGACCACCATCACAACCCAGATATTACGCAGTTCCGGGGGGGTGAGGGAGGAGGGTTTGTAATCTCCCCGCTTGTTAGTTGCTGCGGTTTTCCGCGCTCCCACGGGCAGCCCTAATACAATCCTTGCGCACACGCCGAGATAAATAACGGCGACAGGTGGAGAAGGTGAGATTAGCAAAACCTGGGTAGAGGAAAGCGATCGGAGGTGCGGGGGAGGCCGCCCGCCTTGCTTCCTAGCCTTTACCTCTCCCTGCCGGCGTTTGGGAGGAGCACTCTCCCCATCCCTGCTCTCGGAGGGCCGGTATGAGGTAGCGGAGTCCGGGAGTGCGGGACCCCGCAGGTGGAGCTGGCCCCTGGCTTGGCTGCTGAAAGAGAGGGCGCCCCTGGAGCGCCTGAGGTCCTGAGGGGAGGCAGGACGGAGAGAGGGGCGAGCTGCGGATAATGGAAGGTGGCCTGGGGAAGCTCCGGTTGCGGGGTCTTGCGGACAAACCTGTTGGCAACCTGCGGGCCAAGGCAAGGGCAGGAGCTCTGATCGCACCCTTTTCGCCCCGGGCTCAGCCAGCTGCTCCGGCGGTGGCCCCCACGCCGGACGCCGGGAGAGGCCGAGGCTGCCTGGAAAGGGGCGGGGCTCGGCCGGGGGCGGAGGGACTCCAGGGCCGCGCTGACAACCCTGCAGACTCACAGCAGGCGACCGGCTCGCGAGCCTGCAGGACCCCAAGAGCCGCGGGCGCCCCGGCCCCCGGCCTTTCCCTTCGACCCCCGCTTCAGTCCCTCCCCCCGCCCCCGCCAAAGTGCAAAACATTTACAAAGTGGGCAGTGCCCCGCAGGCTAGGCTAGAGTCCCCGGGGCGAACGGCCGTGCTTGCCCAACGAGAGTACTGGGATCGGTGCACCCGGCTCGGGCAGCCGGTCTGGGTGTGCAAGGGCGGGCGAAGAGCGAGTGTGCGAGCGCGCTGCAGAGCCCGCGCTGAAACCCACGTCTCTTCGCCTCTGTCCTCGGGATAGATGGATCCATTTCTGCTTTCTGACATTTTCCTGCTGGGGGGATGGGGGGGCGGAGAGAGGGAGAGAAGGAGGGGTGCAGAGAGGGG